>ML388666.1:958-87572 GCA_005239525.1 Nicotiana knightiana
TTCTAATAGATTAATTTCATAGGAATATAGGCGTTAATCTATTGAGAATAGGCGAGTAATACTTTGAGAGAAGGCTACGAGAGCAATTATCGATTAATTAGCAACCATGAGTTAATTATATGAAAGTGATAGTTAATTAGAATGCAATATGAATGGTGAATTGATCACAACCCTGGAATATTTGTCTCTATTGAATACACAATAATATTCTCGTTACTTGATAATTAGTTCATATAATAATAAAATAAATTAGTTATATTCTTGGATTTTGTTTTGGCTCGATTAAATAGAAATTGGAGTGATTCAATAAGTAGATTATGCAAGTCCCTGTGGGTTCGACATTCGATTTAACATTATATTACTTGCTACGACCACGTATACTTGCGTGTGCGATTTGGGACCAACACAGCCCGATGGTGGGATTTCGGGGCGTGACATATTCTAACTCAATACTTGCTATCTTGCGGGGTACCAGAGTACCCTGGCTATGATGATGTGGTGGAGGCTCCCACAGCTATGTTGGACATCACCTCTATGCTAGAGTCCACATCCAAGCTCACCCAAGCTGCTAGGAATGAGAGGGATGAAAATTACAACAGGTATCTGTACAACACCCTCAATGTTATCATGAGCAGGCTAGGAGTGTCAGAGGAGGAGCGCCAGCACTTGCGGAGTGATCTCTCCAGTTCTTCGAAGGAGATGTTAGGTATAGCGCCAGGCAGTCCCATTCATCTGTCTGAGGATGAAAACACTCATAAAGGATAAGACGATGAGGACGATGATGATGTTACTGGACCAATGGCCTTGGTGCCCTTGGGTGATGATGATGAGCCCATTGCCACAGCTGGTGGACGCCCTGAGGAGGCAGCATCTGATTAGCAGGGAGTTCTTTCTTTCCACCTTACTCTATTTTAAATTTATATGCATCGGGGACTATGCATAGCTTAAGTGTGGGGTGGGGGAATGCTTCTTGTAGTGTAATTGTATATAAAATTTATGGCATACTTTGTTAGTGTTATTGTTTTGTTTTTTTATTACCTTTTTAGCTTATTTTAAGATTAACATAAAAATAATAATAATAATTTAGAAAAAGTTTGGACTTTTCCCGACGATGGATTTGTTGGACAATTTTCTTGAGGGATTAAAGTCCGATTAAAAATATAAAAAAAAACAGATTTTCTTTTTAATTTTTTAAGGTAGTTAGGTAGTATCCCTTGGTTTTTCTTTCGACACCGGTTCTTTTCCAAGGGTGTAGCTCGAACCGGGTATTCTAGTTTAGTTTGTATTATTATTTCTTTTAGGAATAGGTTAAGGAAGAATATTGAGATCGCTCTGAGGTACCTATTGACATGTTTGATGTTGGCTAGTTAAGCTATGACATGCACTCTGTCTTCCTGCATATTTGATTTAAATTGTAATACCCAAGTAAATTAAGTAGCCTACTCTATGACGCCTTTTTCTCAGTTGAGTGACTTGTATGCCACCTAGCGCATTGATGCTTAAAAATTCTCAACTTTCTATGTTTGTTTGACTTGAGAGTCACACATAACCATCTTGAGTGAGTCGAGTGACATGTATGTGTAAGGATTGTTAATATTCTGTGTTATCCTGTGTAGTCTAGAACTTGCCTCGTGTGTTAGTCAACGCGAAATCATTACGTTGTGGTAGTCTAGGAGATGGCGTTGGCGTTTCTTGTTTGACCATAAAGGTGCTTGTCACTGACAAATAAAATTATCCCGTTGCTAGCCCCTTTGAGCCTATAGACCGTTTCCTTGGAACCCACATTAAAAGTCGTACTCATATTTTATTCTTAATGCGAGATTATTGAACCTTTACCTCCTAAGTCACTTAGTAGCTAAAACAAGTAAGGTGATAGAGTGGGGAGTGGTGGTTGAGTGGAACCCTGGAAGGACTCTTACGGTGCACAATAATTATGAAAGAAGGTCACTAGCTATTGTTATTCAATATATGGAGTGTGTGAAGAAAAAGAAAAAAAATGTTGCAATAAAAAGCAAATAAAAGTTCAAATAATGTCACAAGATACACATCTCCTAAGATTTATCATTTGTGCTAGTGAATCCATAGTGGTGCTTAATGGAAAAGAGGGCTATGTTATATATGATGTATGGAAAGTGAATGAATTGAGAAGAAATTGCGCTTGAATTGTGAGTTACTGTATTAAAGTTCTTAGGAGGGTGAGCCATTATTCCTAAATATATCCTATCCGTCCCTTAGCCTACATTACAACCTTAAATTCCTAATTGATCCTAGATTTGGCTAGCTTAGATTAGTAGAGATGTACACTACGGGCAAGCTTATGGTACGACCACGGGATGCACATGAATTCTTTGTGAGAGTGAGTGAATTTTGTTCAATTGTATGATTTCTTTAATTTATGTTCAATGACATATTTGAATGTGGGGACTACTTTGATATTCACTCTTTTGCTTGTGGTGAGGGCACTTGGTATTATGATGGATTGGTGATGTTGTGCACTTTCTTGTGTTGGGTGAGTGTGCGAGTTGAGGATGCTTAGTGGTGACGAGTCATCTTTTGAGGTAAGGTGGTTGTGGAGAGGTTGCTTGAGTTGATCGAGTTGCTTGAAAAATATTGAGTATACTTAGGCTATTTAAAAGCGGGAAGAATGTGAAAATTATGTGTTCATGCTTAATTACCAATATCGATTACAGTCAAAAGGTAGGGTGTTGATTGAATTAATTGTGAAGTCCTCTTTCATCGTGTTAATCGTATTTTGGGGGTGTTAATATAGTTCCCTTGCTCGAGGACAAGTAAGAGTTTAAGTGTGGGGTGTTGGTAATTGGCTTAATGTATGCATATTTTGGTATAAATCGCATCATACTTTGCTCATGTCTCGTAAGTTTGATATGTTTAATATGATGATTTGTGCTAAATAATAGTATTTCTACGTGTAAGAATCATTCAGATGCAATTTGGGACGAAATGGCGTGAAATCGGAGCAAAAACGCAAAAGTCAAATTTTGAGGGCCACAGCCAGCGTGGGGCGTTGGCTATGGCGCAATTTCCACAATGCATAATTGTTGAGCATCAGGGCTAGCACCCCACGCTGCCCTAGACGCTCGGGACGTGAATCTATCCTATTTCGACTAGGACTCGGGTATTTTGACTCCAAGACACTCCCAACTCATATAAAAGCACCCTAAACCTATTATGGACGGGAGAACGTGATTTTTGGAGAGAAAACGAAAGAGCAACACACTTGGGAGCACGGATTTGATCGATTCTTCCATATCTTTTCTAGTACTCATTGATTTTATGTTTGAAAATATTATTTTTGATGATTGTATGAACATGTGTGGCTAAGAACCCTATTGTTCTAGGGTCATGGGTGAGACATGAATGTTTTATTTGAATTTTAATTCGACGAAGTTGATTTTATCATATTGGGTTATTTATTTTGATTCTGTTCTTAATTATTTTACTAAGTAGCTAACAGTAAAATACTATCTACGAATCTAGAGTTGAACTCGAAAGTGGAAATTCTAGATTGCATATAGAATTAAATAGAGTAGGCTCTTGAACCCGGGCATCGGGGAACGGATTTGCAATTAGGATAGACATATACCTATTTGCCTTGCTTGGTTGAAATATAGGAATTGTAAATGCATTCTTGTTAATCTTAATTTCATAGACATATAGGCATTAAGTTAACTTGGATAGGCGAGTAAGGACTTGACAGGTTCTTACGAGTAATATCAACTCTATCAATCAACAATCCAGATAAATCAATTAGTCATTTTAAGACAAGAATGTACATGATTGTTAGCTAACCCGTGACCCTGGAATATCCTCTCCTTTTGATTGTTAATTGAAATTGCTATTTGTATTGGTTGATTTTCTAATTAATTCCTTACTTGGTGTTCTTAGGTAGTAACTTAGTTAATTATATCTTTTGTGATGAATCTCTTGCATCGATAAGTTAATGTTGAATCCGTCAAAAGTTAATCATAAGTCTTCGTGGGACGATACTCTAATCACTAGTTTATTACTTGACGACCACGTATACTTGCATGAGTGTGATTGGTCACAGTAGGTATGAGTTGGTGAGGACTGATGGGGATAGGGAATAGGGTGGAGAATGTTGAAAAGGAGTTACAGAAAATATTTTCCCATATTTTTCTCCAATTAGAGGAAAATGAGTTCATGAGAAAAATAACTTTCAAAATATTTAAACCAACCAAACATGAGAAAATTGAAAAATATTTTCCTATACCAAACACACCCTAAATATTTCTACTTCAGTTTGTCTTTCTATCATTTGGATGATTGATGAATGTTTTAATTATTTTGATAAACAAATAAGTAAAACTCTGTATAGTAGTAGTTTAGCATTCTAGTATAGCCAGAAGCTCAACTAATAAATTAACTAAAAAGAGCAACTTGCTTAATGATCTGAAAAATAACTAACGGATAAATTTAGTGCAAGTAGTAATTAACCATAGTTGCTTTGTTTTCCAAAAGACAGAAGTGTTATATCACTCCCGCAATAACTACTACGCCCTAGGATCACTTGGTAGAAGATGACACATGTCACTCTAGTACTATATCTAATTTAATAAATTTAATATGTATTCCAAAAGAATTCAAAAGCAACATCATTTACCCATCAACACCCCCTAATTTTTAAGGATCCTAGGAAATCAAAGAATGTTCAAGTGGGATAGTTTAAATCATTGTTATTTTGAATTCTAGAAATTTGATATACTTGTGTGTGTTGGAGTTTGCGTACGTGTAGAGGCTCTTATTACGATAGATATATCCATCACAAAATTATGAATTTGTAATAGTTAGGTTACGGATTCGAATCATGAAAGCAGTCACCTATACTTATATTATGTTAGTTTGTCTATATCACAATTCTAAGGGTATGGTCTTTCACTGAATTTTACGTAAATGAGAGATACTTTATGCACCGGACTGACTCTTTTATTAATGAAATTCATTATTTGTGACACATATATATGAAGTTTTTATGCTTTCATCACAAAATTATCGAGTTTGTGACTGATCCTTCCGCAAGTGTTATTTTTTCTTCTAGTGATGGGGATGGTGGCATATCCCAAGCAGATTCAGCCGTACTACTAAACAAGGTGCTGGACAGGGACTTTTCAGTGGATTCATTTATCATTTTTCATCATTTTCACAGTCAAAATCTGTCATATTCCTTCAAATATGCCCGTTTATAGCATTTATCTTTTTGGTGACCTTTCAACCATTTTAAGGGACAAAGAGCATAGTAAAACAATTCATAGTACATCTAGCCACAATACAATAATACCATATTGAGTTTTGTACTATTGGTATAAATCTTTTTTGTTCTTATGCTTTTGTATAAATTATTATTATTATTATTATTATTATTATTATATTTACATGGTTCTCATTATTTTATTAGGTTTTTCCATGCAGATAAGTCATTTATAGTTTTAACCTTCATTTTTATGTTCCGAGATCTCGAATAGCTCCATTTAGCTTTTTTCGATTTACGTGCACAGTCCGTGTCTTTTTTCCGAAAAAGTTTTATAAGAAAAATTGACAAAATGTGAAATCGTGTCTTAAAACTCATTTGAGTTGACTACGGTCAATATTTTGTGTAAACGGACCCGGATCAGTGGTTTGACGGTTCTGGTGGGCCGTATTGTGATTTGGGGCTTGGGCGTATGCCCGGAATCGAATTCGAAAGTCCCTAACTTGATCTAATGTAATTTGTTGAAAACTTGAAATTTTAAGGGTTAAAGAATTTCTAAGTTTGACTGTAGGTTAACTTTGTTGCTACCGGGTTTGAATTTCAGTTCCAGAACTTGGTATAAGTTCATTACAGTATTTATGACTTGTTTGCAAAATTTGGTGCAATACGGAGTTGATTTGACGTAATTTAGACGTCCGGTTAAAAAATTGCATGTTCTTAAGTTTCATTAAAAAATTTCATTTGTTTTGGTATCTGATTCGTAGTTCTAGATGTTATTTTGGTGTTTTGATCGTGCGAGCGAGTTTGTATGATATTTTTGGACTTGTGTGCATGTTTGGTTTGGATCCCCGAGGGCTCGGGTGAGTTTTGAATAGGCTACGGACCATTCGAACTTAGGAAAATTTCTGGTTTTTTGGCTATTGTTGTACCTGGTGTGTTCTTCTTCACGATCATGAAGGAATTCCCGCGACCGCGAAGAGTAAACTGGGATGGGGGAGTGTTGTTTTAGACGTCAATACCGCACAAGAATATAGTTAATTGTGTGGTACCTAATTTTTCGAGTGATGTCTTACTAGAAGAACCTAGTTCTTCTTGGTGTTTCAACTACTGTTGTTTGTGGAATAATAAAAGCAGTAAAGTAAAAACACAGAGATTTTTACGTGAAAAACACCTGGCTCAAAAGGTGAAAAAACCACGACCTATACCTCAGTAGGATTTGCTCAAACTCTTCACTACAAACTCTGAGCCAAACGGACTTACAAAATAAACTCTTTTGTAATCCTAGGATTAACTCTAACCCTATGTAGTAACTAGCCTCTAGCTAATTTCTACCAGCTTCAAGTTAACTCTAACTTGAACAAAGGTGTACCTATTATAATTGCTTCTATGAAAGCTGAAAAGATACAATATTAAATCACATACTACAACTGACTAGACTCAATGATAAAGAGATGGAACTTGTTCTTCTAGCTGGTATGTAGCTTCAGATTCACACTCTCCAATTTGGCTCGAACTGCTTGCAAAATTTCTTCACGAATTTTGCTCTTAATTCTTGATAAATTTCTGTTTTTGTGCGTCTACATATCATAAGAACAATCTGCAATTTATAGGAGTTAGTAGATAAGGAATTAACTAGAATCCTAATCCAACTCTTCCATGGTGAAAGAGTTCTAGTCAAACTCAACTCCTAAATCCTTCCTTATCTTTGATTCTGTTCTTATTGAATAAGGAATCCTTCTCCAATTTTATTTTTGCAATCTTTTCGATCAGAAGATATATCAATTTAATCAGAATACATTTATCTCCTGTATGTGCATTTTATGTGCCTTTAACTCTGCTAGTCTATGTCACCTGTGATGGACCTGGTTCATCTCGGAGTTACCTTGTCAATCTTCAAAACTATTTCCCTTCTTGGGCCAACAGGGAGGTTTTTCTCTATGCGAATATGAAGTTGCGTACGTGAACGCAAAGCTGTGGTGGGATCACCTTTCGCGAATGCGACCATCACTACGCGAACGCGAAAAGTAAGGGCCTGGGAGGGGGATCTGAGGTTTGTTCTACACAAACACGATCTCTGGCTTGTGAACGCGAAGGCCAGGGGGAGAAGCCTTTGCAAACGCGTGAAGAACCTCGCGAACGCGTAGGCCATTTTGGCTGATGTGCTTCGCGAACACGACGGGTCCTTTGGGAATGCGAAGAATGTCTGACGCCCAGTCTGTTAATATCCCAAAGACGGGATTTCACCCATGTGTTTGACAAATTTCCCCATTGAAATGAAATTGATAATGTGACCCTAGTGGTGGGGAAGTCTGAGTAACCACCCGGGGGTCACACAAATTGAACCCTCATTAATAATAAACCTTGTTTTGTCAGGTCCAATGCATCAGTCCAGAAAACAAAGGACCGCAGGTTCCTCCGCCAGCGGCCCAGGAGGGTCATCTAGGGCTAGTGCAAGCCAGTTTAACAATACTCGGTTTGTCTCAAAGGCAGCCGAAGAGATATTCGAAGCAAAGGCAGCCCGGAATATGGTGCATGAAGTACCTATTGACAGGTCCTCCCTGCAGATTGAAAGCCCTGAGATGTTTAATAAATTGAGGAGACGCCAGCTGGATGTCTTCTTTGATGAACCAGAGGAGGCAAATATTTTGATGGTCCGGGAATTCTATGGGAATTGCCTGGAACATGATAATAGGGTGGTCACAGTTCGAAGGACACGGGTAAATGCATCCCTTGAAGCAATACGACGGGCATACAGGCTACCAGTCTTCTCATGAGAGGTGGACTACTACCAGACCTATCAGACACCACCTGTAACGTGGAACCTTATTGTTCGGACAATCTGTTTGGCAGGGGAACCCATCTGGATAAATCCTGGCATCACTCTGAACTCCCAATCCCTCACTTGGGTAGCTAAATGCTGGCTCACCATCATCTGTAGCCGATTGCTACCCTCCAGCAACACCACAGATGTAAATGCACCCCGAGCAGTGGTTGTTTGGTGTTTTGTCAACCATCATGACTTCGATGTGGCCCGGCTAATCCATGATGAAATTTTCATTAGATCCTCGGAGATACTCAAAGGTCTCTACTTCCCCTCATTGGTCACCAGGTTATGCCGTGCTGCAAATGTTCCCGAAAATCGCATCTACAATGGGAAGCTTGCAAAGAAGGCCCTTTTCCGGGCCAGTAAAATCACAATTGGAAAGGAGCAGCCTGTGGCTATTGATGTGGATGATGAGGACAAGGATATGTATGCCACTGCCCCACCAGTGCAAGTTCCTGATCAAGCGGGTCCATCTCGGCCTCGACGGAGCAACCGGATGTCAGCCATAGAGCAAGATGTTGTTGGCTTATGCACCTCGGTCGATGACCTCACTGCTAGAGTTGACACTCTGGCCACTCAGAGTGCGAAGTCAGAAAATAAGATCATGGGCTGGCTACGCGCGATAGGATGTGCTTGTCGTCTCGACCCGGGCACCATCTCCGACCAGAACTAGACACCAGGGAAGTCTCCTTACCTCACTGTGCTTTATTGTTTATGGCATGAGGACATGCCAATTCTTTAATACTGGGGTAGGGGATATTGGTTGTTGTATGTATATGTGTATATTTGTTGGTAGTTTGATTTTTTTGATAATTTTCTTTATTATTTATTATTGTCGACTCGGACCGAAGACTGACACCTTTCGACGGGTCTCTTGAGGGACTTGAGTCGAACAAAAAGAAAGAGAAATTATGTTGGACTCTTCCCGATGATAGAACTGTTTCTTGAGGGAAGTGAGTCTAAATAAAACACAAAAAGATTTTTCTTTGTTAGGTAGTGTATCAACTCCCCCTTGGTTTTTCTTTATACCACGGCTCTTTTCCAAGGGTTTACATTTGAACCAGGTATGTTAGTTTTTTTTCTCTTTTAAGTTAGGAGTCTTGGGCGAGAATCTAAAATGGAAATAGGGCCCCTTAACTCTATGGTACTTGAAATAAAGATTGCTTTAGTGTGATACTTAGGCTCTTTAGTTGACACTAATAAGGCCTTAAATTGTGTGTTCCTGAATGGCTCAAGTGCTTAGAGCAGAGTGTCTGATGATCCTAACTAAATTGAGTCATGTGCCATGTGTGAGTGAGGCTTTGTATATTCTGTGTTAACATTCAATGCCTAGAACTTGCCATGTGTGTGTACAAAGTGAAATGGTAGTCTTGTTTGGTCTGCAAAGTAATAAAGGCATTTCTTTACTTAACCTTTCTATATATTCTTTCTCCCACCTATGTGTATATACCTTAGTCAACCCCGTTGATCCTGTAAGTATATTTTCCTTGGCAACCACATTACAAGCCTGACCCAAGTTTAAATAGCCTATCTTGTTGAACCCTATCACCTCTTAGAAGCACTCGAAGTGTAATGGATATGAAAAAAAATTATAAGTGTGGGGTGGTTGGTTGGGCTGTTAAGTGGGATTAAGGGGACATGAAAAGAAAAAAAATGCACTATTTGATAAGCAATACTATAGGCCACCAGAAAAAAAAAGTCTCAAATTGGTGGTGGCTATTAAAAGAAAAAGTGTGCTTAAAAGAATAAGGGGTTAACACAATAATGTAATGGATGAATGAAGGTTTGACAAAATCAAGAGCTTAAAAGTACACAATGTAGTGGAGTGCTTAGGGAGGTGCAGTCAGTATACCCATATGTATCCTACCCATCCCGTAGCCAACATTACAACCAAATAAAGTCCTATTTGATTCTAGACCGAACGAGTAGTCGAGTATTACACTACGGGCGAGCCTATGGTGCGTTGTTTGTGGCATAAGAATTTGTTTCTGAGGGTGAGTGAAATGTCGTATTCGAGTTCCTCAGTGTGTGATTTATAAATAATATAAGTCTCTTTTGTAGTGAGTAGGCAAATGATTCATGAAGGGAAGGTAAGTCTGGACCTCTGACTGAGAGTAGGAGAGCCGGTTAGGAATATTGCGTGGCTATAAAGGAGTCCACTCTCGAGGCTAGGATGTCGCGCTGAAGTAGTCTACACGTGTGAAGTCTTCTGGGTATAAACAGTAAAGTAGGTATCCTGTGATGATTAGGCCTGTAGAGTGTGGTTTTGTTGCTCGAGGACGAGCAACAGTTTAAGTGTGGGATGTTGATAGTATGATATATAGACGCTATTTACACTATTAATGAACCATACTTTAGTGTTGTTTTAAGTTCAAAAATGACAACAAAATGCTCTAAATAGTGTTTTTACGCTTTGCGGGAAATAATCCACGTTCAGAAGATACTTAGGAGCGTTTTGGAGTCAATCACGGGAATATAAGGCCAATCAAGAAGAACCCAAAAGAAGCAAGAAAAGGGCGAAGGATGGCTTGATTGAAGCCCACCGCAACCGCGGTCGACCACGGCTAATGCGGTGGGTCAAACAACACGAGGCAGAAACATGCAAGTCACCATGGTCGTGCCGCATTCTGCTGCGGCCGCGGTCGAGTCCTGAAACGCCCAGAAAATTCAGGGAACTAAGTGTAAAAATGGGAGAAATTAACCTAGCCCTATTTAAACCCTATAAACTCGTCCAATAAGGGGTTAAGCTAGTTTTTAGACTCACTTTGGAGGCAAGAACAAGTGTGAGAAGACCAAGCTACAATTAGAGTTTTTCTATTCTCCATCTTTTGTCGTTATTTTGGGAATTATGAATTATTTTATTCCTTCTTTGTGTTTTAGCATGAGTAGCTAAACAATCCGTCTAGGGTTGATGGAACCAATTGTTAGATGAAGTTTTGACTCAATTTTGTTATAATCGAGTTAGGCTTAATCTATGATTGTTCAACTATGGTTTGTATGGTGATTCATTGGACGGGCCCTTGATTAATCGTGTCTAACTGCCTTGTATTGCTTGAGAAAGAATACTAGGTTAGATTGTTGTTGAACAGCACCACTTTTGGGTAATTGAAGAGATTCATTACTTGAATTTAAAAGTGGGTTTAGAAATAACGAAACTTTGATGGGATAATTTAGAGCTACATAAATTATCAGCTAGAGCAGTTCGAGAGAATGCTCTAGTAAATTACCGTAGTTGATCGAGAGATAATTGCGGTAACCCATAGCTCATAATCCTCATAGAGTAATACGGTGAGATTATATCGAAAGAGTCAGAGTTAGTCTAGCAATTGGGGAAGTCAATACCCTATATCTTTCTACCATTGAGTTATCTTTAATCTTGAATATTGTTAGTTTTAATATCATTTCTTTCAGTTAACAAATCCCAATAATTATTGATAAAAATTTTGCATCCAAAAATTGTCTGAGCTTATATTAGCATCACTAAGGGTTGTAATAGGTAGGTTAATTCCCTGAGGATTCGACTCCGGGCTTGTAAACCGGATTATATTTGGAATGACCGCTTTGTCTTTTATAAGGCATAGTTGGGCGTGATCAAGAACTCATTTGCACATGTTGATCCCAACACTTTGAACCCCAATATTTGAGCCTAGTACTTGTCTTGACCCACCAACTCTTAAAAATCATTTTTTAATCCAAGCCTTAAATTTAATCTAATCCAATGGCTATAATTAAATTCCCCAACAACATAAAACCTCAAAAATCTCCACTAACCCTAAGAATTAGCAGCAGCCACACCCCAAAAATAAGATCTCCACACCTCTGCCGCCCCAATTTCCAAAAATCAAATACTCCCCAAGGTTATCTATCTCCCCAAAAATCGAAAACCCTAAGCAATTTTGGGGCTCACTCATTTTAATTCAACTAAATAGAAACGAAAAAGCAGAGAGAGTAAGAGGACAAAAACAGAGCACAACTTAGGACAAAGTGAGAGGGGAACAGACAATCTTTCAGTCCAAAAGCGAGAGAGAAGAGAGGTATTCCACTAAGCTCACAAAATCGACAGTGTTCTTGAAATTAATGGAGGATTTCTAGGTTATGAACCTTAGAATTTATATGAAGAAGATGAAGATACACGCTAGAGAGAAGTTAGAGAGAAAAGCAATGGAGAAGAGATTGAAATCATTTTTCATTAATTAAAAAATCTGTAGGATTAACAGATTATATAGTTAGGTACTTAACTAACTAATGGAACTCTAACTACCGGTAATTAAGAAGGCTGAAAAGACTAAAATGCCTTTACACTTAACACTTATGTTACCCCTCTCTCAACACCCCCCCCCCCCCAGCTAGGAGGCCCCCCCTCAAGCTAGGAGGTGAAAAAATGTTTAGAAATCCTAGCTTGGACATTAGGTGTTTATGTTGAAATCTGGTGAGTCCTTTGGTAAGAATGTCTGCAGGCTGCTCTTTGCTAGGAATGTACTTTGTGACTATCAATTCTTGCATTATTCTTTCTCTTATAAAATGGCAATCTATTTCGATATGCTTGGTTTCTCATGGTATATAGGATTGGCTGCAATCGATATAGCAGTTTTACTATCACTGTATACATCAATAGGTAAGGTTACTTCAATGTGAATTTTTTGCATAAGTCCTTGTAGCCAAATGAGTTGAGCAATTGTGGCTGCAATGCTTTTTTATTCAGCCTCTGTAGAACTCCTAGATACTGTTATTTGTTTCTTTGATTTCCAAGCAACTAGGGAGTCTCCAATCTTAATTAAGTACCCTGTTACAGATCTTCTGGAAATTGGGCATGTTGCCCATTCTGCATCACAGTAGGCAGTAATATTGTTGTTGTTTGAACTTGATAACAAAATCCCTCTTCCAGGTTGATTCTTGATATATTTAAAAATTCTCATAGCTGCTTACATATGTGATTTATTGGGATGTTGTACGAACTTACTCAGGGTTTGAACACTGAAAGAAATATCAGACACGGTCATTGTTAGATAGAGCATTCTACCTATCAACCTTTGATATGAATTAATATCAGCAAGAGGATCATTTGTCAACTGATTATTGCGGTGATCACCATATTCTTTGGTTGTCAGTTTAGTATTAGTGTCTAGAGGAGTTGCAATAGGCTTAGCAACACTCAATCCAACATCTGATATGAGCTCCAATGCATATTTCCTTTGGTGCATTAGTATCCCTTGTTTAGATCTTGCAAACTCAATACCTAAGAAACACTTAAGCTCACCCAGGTCCTTCATTTTAAACACTTGATGTAGACTGTCTTTTCTTTCTTCAATCAGTTTCAAACTATCACTTGTTATCAGCGTATCATCAATATACACCAACAACATAGTAATACCCTCAGAAGTCTTCTTAATAAACAACGAATGATCAAATTGACTTTGTTTAAAATCAGACCTTATTAGAACTTCAGTTAACTTTGCATTATATTGCCTTGGAGCTTGTTTTAAACCATATAAGGATTTGATGAGCCTGCATACTGGTTTTTTCTCTCCCTGGCTCTTAAATCCTTGTAGAAGCTCCATATAAATTTCATCATATAGATCCCCTTGAAGAAATGCATTATACACATCCATCTGGTGTATATGCCATTTTTCCTTTGCTGCAATAGCTAAAACTGTTCTAACTGTATTCATGTTGATTACTGCGGAAAAAGTTTCTTGATAATCAATTCCCTCCTTTTGACTATATCCCTTTGCTACTAATTTGGCTTTAAATTACTCAATTTCACCGAAGCCTTATATTTGACTTTATAAATCCACTTACACCCTATTGCGATTTTTCCTTCAGGTAGAGAAACTATGTCCCATGTATGATTACTATGTAAAGCATCAATATCTATTTTCATTGCTTCTATCCACCTAGAATCTTATATTGCATCTGCATAAGTTGTAGGCTTAGTAATATTTGAAGAAGTGGCAATAAAGGTTTGATAAGATGAAGACAGACCTTCATAAGTAATGTAGTTTGATATAGGATATGGAATTCCTTGATGAACATTAAGTTATACAAAGTTACTCAACCATATAGGTGGTATTTTTTCCCTATCAGACCTTCTATATTCAGTTTGAACTACTGGATTTGTGGACTGTATAGGTTTTGTAGCTGGTATATCAAGTAACTCTGAATTTACATTTTGAGGTTCTTGGCATAGACTGTCTATAGCTTGATCCTCACTTTCTTCATATAGTTGAGGAATATCTTGTGTAGGTTCAAGAAAATGATCAAGTTCTGGTTCCACAGTATTGTTTGGAACTTGAACTAATGTCTGATTAGGTGCCTGTATATAATCAGGTACGGAATATTGAAGGTCTTGAAAATGAGAGTTTGAAGTTGAGAATATAGGTACTGAGTAGTCTTCTTTCTTCTTGAAAGGAAAAACTTCTTCTCTGAAAACTACATCTCTATTAACAAAGAAGATTGTATCCTGTAAATCATACAATAGATATCCTTTTTGATTCTCTGCATATCCCATATGAACTGTTGTTTTGATTCTTGAGGATAACTTGTCATGTTGATGGACTAACTTAGCATAACATAAGCAGCCTAACACCCTTAAATGAGTATAGGAAGGCATTTTCTGATATAGTCTTTCATAGGGAGTTTTACTATTAAGGACTGCACTTGGAAGTCTATTTATAAGGTAAACAACAACAATTACACAGTGACCCCAAAACCTTATAGGTATTTCAGATTGGAACCTAATTGCCCTGGTAACCTTTAAAATGTGTCTATGCTTTCTTTCAGCAACTCCATTTTGTTGAGGAGTGTAAGCACATGAAGTTTGATGAATAACCCCAAATTTCTTAAACATTTCACTGCATATTGAGTTTAGAAACTCAGTACCATTATCAGTTCTGACAACTCTAATAATTTTGTCAAACTGAGTTTTGATTAAAACTAAGAACTGTTGTAACAAAACACACACTTCTGACTTCTAGCTAAGCAAAAATACCCAAGTCATTCTTGAAAAATCATCCACTACTATTAAGAAGTACTTGTTACCATCATAAGTTGGAGTCTTATATGGTCCTCATAGATCCATATGTACTAGATCAAACTTGCTTAAAGATTTAATGCAACTAATAGGGAATGGTAATCTTGTATGTTTAGTACAAGGAAAAACTACACACTGCTTTATAGTATCAACTAAAAGATCAGTTTTACTATGAAGTAACCTTTTAAGAAATGTGGTTGAAGCATGACAAAACCTCTTGTGCCAAAGATCAACATCATTTGTTGTAGTTAACAGATTAACTTTCTTTGTTGTAGTTGTGTTACTCTTGTCATTCTCCTTTATTCCAGTTGTTACTGCTAAAGATGTTCCAACAGCTTGTCTTTCTAGTATATAGAGACCATCATCTTCTCTACCAATCGCCCTCACCTTCTCCCTGAAGAGTTCCTGAAATACACAGAATTCAGGAAAGAAGGCTGCTGAGCATTGCAATTCCTTTGTCAGTTTAGACAGTGATAATAAATTGAATTTAAATGATGGAACATAAAACACATTAGTAATTGTGTTTCCTTCTGATATGGTGCTAGAACCAGTATGAGTCACATAGGAAATATCTCCATTTGGCATGAATATCTTCTTTGGTTTTTCAGACTGAACCACTGTAGACTCATTTAGCATATTGAAATTAGCCATCATATGATTTATGGCTCCTGTATCTATTATCCACTCTTGAAGACTATTGGAAACCATCAGAGCACAACTAATACATGTTGTGTTGGTTGCAGGAGTTGAGATTGTGCTCGAAAACTGACTAGTTCCTGTTTTGTTAAGAAGTTGAAGGATTTGATCATACTGCTCTCTTGAAAATGTGTATCCTGTCATCTGATTCAATTGGCTGAAGTTGAGCCCATTCACAGACCATTTATCCTCAGTATTTGAAGATATTGATTTATATTCATGTTTACATTCTGTAAAGGACCTCTTGCATCATTAAAACTATTGTATGTCTGATGCACCAAATTGTCAGTCATGACATTGTATGCTGCATTAGTTCCTTCTCCCCCTTTCTTTTTGGTCTATAATCAGGTGGTAGCCCATTATTTTGTAACAATTTTCTTTGCTATGTCCCTTAAGTTTACAGAAATCACACTGAATATTGTAGTTTTTCTTGAACCTTTGATTTCCTGTGGACCTTGAGTACATTACTGCATCAAAATTTCCTGACATCATTGCAGGATTGGCACCTAAAATTCCTGTGGAATTTGTTATTGACTTCTGACCTTCATCACTAATTATCATAGCATAAGCTTGATTTACAGTAGGTACTGGACTCCTCATTAAAATCTGACTCCTAGCTTGAGCATATGAGTCATTAAGTCCCATTAAAAACTTGTACATCTTGAGTTTTTGAAGGTACACTACAAAATTTTTAGATTTAGGGCAATCACAACCCGGTGCAGACACCAAAGCTTCAAATTCTTCCCACATATCTTTAAGTTTCGAGAAATATACTGAAACAGACGCAGTACCTTGAGACAATGTTGCAATTTCTTTATGCAGATTAAACGACCTTGAATCATTTACTTTATTAAATCTCTCAGATAAATCTTCCCAAACCACTTCGGCACAAGATGCATACATAATCCCTCCGAGAAGATTTTTTGACATAGAATTCATGATCCAATAGAGTACAATTGCATTTACCCTCTCCCAGTGATTCCATATAATTTCTGGAAATTTTTCTTTCTTGCATGAACCATAAATTAGTCCTAACTTGTTCCTACCTAGTAAAGCAACATGCATAGATCGATTTCAGATTGATTAATTCTCAATACCTGTGAGTTGAAACGAGATAATTTGAATACGGCTCACATCAGCTGGAGACAGAAACAGAGGATGATTGTAATTGACTCCAATTGCTTGATTTCTAGTTCCGACGGATGAATTTCCAATTCCAGAGTTCAATTGTTCCCTTGCATGTGGTTGATGAACTGAGCCACGACCTAAGCCTTATTCGTTCTCCATTAACAAGAACTCCCAAGATTTTGAACTGTTTTCTCTGTGATTGTGAAATGATCGATACTTCGAGCTAGAATCTCAAGTCTTAGGCTCTGATACCATGAAATTAATGGAGGATTTCTAGGTTATGAACCTTAGGATTGATATGAAGAAGATGAAGATACACGCTAGAGAGAAGTTAGAGAGAGAGGGAATGGAGAAGAGATTGAAATCATTTTTCATTAATTAAAAAATATGTAGGATTAACAGATTATATAGTTAGGTAATTAACTAACTAATGGAACTCTAACTACCGGTAATTAAGAAGACTGAAAAGACTAAAATACCCTTACACTTAACACTCATGTTACCCCTCTCTCCACAGTTCTTCATCAACACTATGTAATACATCTTTGAAATAACCTTCATCCAAGTAAACCATCGGCCGTTTCATCATGTTCCATAGCCGTATCTATAGGTCTTCGTCCCAGCTTCACCCCAATACCAAAAATAATCGAGTCTCACCATCCTCTACCATAGCTCTATTCAATCACTCTGAACTACCAGGCTATACCGCTTTCCAATCGGGTCGACCAAATCAGTGGGTTTCAGTTCAAGAGGTTGTCTTGTTCGCGGTTCCAATTTTTAGTCCCTTGCGGAACAAACACTCAATTTGCTGTGTAATCCGAGCTTGAGGTTTTATCGATTAATTTGATTGTTGCGGCTGCATGAGGTCTATTTTCTAACTCTACCTAATATTTGGTTTCGTTGCTCTTGTTGATGCTTGAATGGTGTTTGGTTGATTGTCTGTTTGTTTGATGCCCCGAAGTGAATGTAAACGGAGGCCAAGGCTACATCATGGAGGGAGCATACTGTAGGATAGATCATAACTCTTAGTATATTTTCTTTTAGTACTTTCTTTTCTTTTCTCTTATTTTTCTTTTATTAGGCGGGGACGACCTCGAGTCTCTTTTGTGTTTATACCCTAATTGAATATTTTTAAAAGCTAACTTGATCATGTACGCAACTGTAATAGTTACGAACTCAGGGAATGCCTAATTCCTTCTCCCGGAGTCAAATGAACCCCCTTATCTAGAATCTCTGGTGCAGTCAGTTTTAGAGTCCAATGTATTTTGAAGGAAAATTCTTATTTTAACAATGTGACCTAGCACATCGAAATCAAATGTCGAACGGCGACTCTGAAATATCCTTCGAAAACAATGTTTTTGTCGCTTTCAAATTGAAAACCCTTTCGAGCTTTAAAATCACTTTTATTTATTTTAAAAAGGGGATAGAAGGTGAAAAAAAGGGGTGTGACAAGCCTCTTCACTACTTCGTCGAGGTTAGACTCGGCACTTATAGAGTACATGGGGTCAGTTGTACTCATATTATATTTTGTACTTCTTGTGCAGATTTTGGAGTTGGTCCCAGCGGCAGTCAGTAGATTGCTCGGATTGATTGCCGAATTGGAGACTTGAGGTACAATTGCTCAACGTTCGAAGCTGAAGTCCCCTTATACCTTATCCAAGCTGTTTATTTCATTTCGGACAGTTTTACTTTCATTATTCTAGTCGCTCGTGCACTTGTGACACCAGTTCTGGAATTGTATCTAGATATTGTGGTTATTATGATTTTTCCCACTTTATTTCAGTTCTATTTCAGTTTATTCAGTTTAATTCGTATCAGTTAATTTAATTTGTTAAAAATGACTAAAAATTATTCTAAGGTTGACTTGCCTAGCAAGTGAAATGTCAGGCGTCATCACAGTCCCGATGATAAGAATTTCGGATCGTGACATTCCCATCAAGAAATAAGGGGCGCAGCTCGTTTGTACCATTTCACTAGAAGTATTGAAAGTATAGAAAATAGTATTGAAAATATCAGGACTAATGCAATATATCAAATAGTCAATAAAAAATAATGCTTCAGAATAACTAATTCAAATATAATTAATTTCACCATAGCTTGTTTTCAAACCACACTACCCGTGAGATACTAAAAGAACGGCAAGAAGATTTATGCAGTTGCATCATCGATCAAGTTAAACTTGTACCGTCCTTGTTTTATCTTTTTGCTATGGTGATTGCGATATGATTGAACAGCAAGATATGTTTTGAAAATACTTCTGCTAAGAATATCTTCAGTGGACCATTATTAGTCCTTTGGATTTTGACAGACACTCTTCAAGGTGTACGAATTTTAGCTAATTTGAATGTTTACTATTTTTATTTTTTTCGCGCTGTACCATTCAACAGTACTTTATTAGAATTTTTACCCCATGTAGCAAAGTTTAATATCTTATTTATTTTTTAAAATTATATTATATAGCTATTTTTTACTGTTTATAGCAAAATATTCAATTATGGTTACATCCTCCGGTTAAGTCATTATATACGCTAATTATTATTTCTCTCTCTTCTTTTTCAGATTTTTTCTCACATAATTACCGGTAAAATTCTCTATCCACGCGCTCTCTCTCTCTCTCTCTCTCTCTCTCTCTCTCTCTCTAATTTGATACATTTTATTCTCTTCCCCCACAAAACCACGATTCTGCAACTGAAATTATCTCCCACCCACATCGTCTAGGTCTTCCCTATTCTCAGTCACCAGATTAATTTCTCTCTCAATTCTCAGTTGTATTTTGATATAAATAGTTGTGGTAAGTATTTAGCTTCTTAGAATTTCGTTTGGATTTTGTATTTTGTTTGTTTTCTTAACAAAAAGCTCTCATTTTTTTCTCTCCAATGTCAGATTCAACGTCCCACAAGAGGGTTACCAGAGGTACACCCACCAAAGTACTCAATTTTGATGGGCCCTCTTTCTCTTTGCAAATCATTCAAGCGGAATTGAAATTTGCAGGTGTATCAGCAATTATAGCTTCAGAGAGAAGAACTAAAATACACAATGACAAATTGAAAGAAGCCCAAGTTGAGAAACCTTCAAAAGAATCAACACTTCTCGTTGCGAAAAAGAGGAAAAAACCTATGGATGATGCTTCATGTGTCAAGGGAAAGGAAGTTGATGCAAAAAATAGCTCGGATACACGGGAAGAAAAGGTAATCGTTGTTGTATCAATATGTATTCAAAATTGTTGATGTGATTTATATGTATGGTGATGTATTCATAAGTATTCAAAATTGCCTTCACTATACTTACACTTATTACACCGACTTTTGCATATCGTTTTTAGATGTATTGCAAATTCATATCGTATTTAGAAGTATTCATAAGTATTCAAAAAATCCATCACTCATTTGTACATGTTACAATGACATTTGCATATTTGTTAGGTGTATTTATATGTATACAAAATTTGAATTCACTGATTTGTGCTTACTTAGTCTAGTGTCTTTTGTATTTAAATGTATTTAGATGTATTAAAAATTGGATTCACTGTATTTTGTACTTATTACAATGTTCATTGCATATTGTACGTAGATATATTCATTAGTAATTCAAAGGCGCCTTCACTGTTTTGTACTAGCTGCAATGATTTTGATTGTCGTATATGGATGTATTTATATATATACAACTATTTTCATCATGTATTTCTTACTCCAATGTATTTTGCATATTGTATTTAGTTGTATTTATATGTATTCATAACAATTAATGAGTTATGTATTGCTTATGGAATATGAAACCTTTTTTAACTTCTTGTTGTATGCAGGAAATTAAACTGTTTGTGAAACAACAACCTATTTTATCACCGCATATTTGTTCATATACTAACACAGACATAGTCTTCAACCTCAAAGAAAAGCTTACTCCAGAGCAGTATAAAATATTAGATTCTTCTTGTTTTGGATGTTTCCTTGATATGAATCGTTGTGAGATACAACATCAATTGTTCAGGTGCTTCATGGTTTTGCAGTTAGAAGGAGGTCTTGACGATGTATTTTCAATATACGTCAATAGTACAACATTATACTTCTCAATCAGGGAGTTTGCGCTTGTCACTGGTCTCAAATATGTTGGTGACCCACAAGATTTTCAGTTCAACACAAAGGTGCCTAACCGGATTGTTGAGACATACTTTGGCGGTGCAAAGAATGTCAAAATAAAAATTTGTTGTCATGCTTTGATGACAAGAATTGGGGTCATGACAACGATGGGGATGCCATCAAGATAGCATTGTTGTATTTCATATACACTTTCATATTTTCATCCGAGAAAAAAACCACAACTATTCCATGACTACATTTTGACTTGGTCGAGAGTGGGAGATACTCTGATTATCCAAGGGGTATTTATGCATTCCGATACCTTATTAAATCTATTAATAAGAAAATGGATTCTTAGAAGAAGTACTATAGGATAGCTGAGATGTCTCTCGGCATGAATGATTTTATGAGTGTTGTTCAAAGGTTGACCCCAAAATTGCAATGCGACTTGATAATCGGATACCCAGAATACTCAATTGGATATCTACCGTCAATCAGTCAACTTATGCTTATATGATGAACGACATGTTCAATGACCAGGAAAACATGGTAATTTACTATTTCTTAAGTTCCTAATATTTTTTTTAAGAATATATATTCTGTTAGTGAACACAGTTACATACGTTGGAATATAGTTGACATAGATTTTCATACAACATAAATATGCATACAACCTATATTCTATTTCCCTGTTTTCCAAATTAACATGAATACATTAGAAACAGAAAATAGTACATTGATACACTCTTCCTTCAATGAGCATGAATTATATTTCATACAGATACATATTCAATTTGAATACATATAAATATTTAATATAGATAAATATTTCATTTTGCATACAATATTTGCTAAGTATACATATAAATGTTTGAATACAGTTGCATACAACATACATCTGCATACAACTTATAGTTTCCATTTGCATACAACATACATTTGCATACAAACTGTATTTTCCAGTTGCATACGACCTACATTTGAATACAGTTGCATACAACCTATATTTGTACCACAAGTTGCATACAACCTATATTTTTCAAATTAACATGAATACATTAGAACACAGAAAACAGTATAGAAATAAATATTTCATTCAATGAGCATAACTTTGTAACCATACATCAAACTTCGTTCACGTTGACTATATTTTCGATTTTCAGATTGCTTACAATAACATCCAACCAAGCGATGTGGAGCTTGTTGTTATTTACATTTCTCCGGGAGGCGTTGAGGTATAGAACAGTCCTACTCATACTCATTCAGACAAGTATGCAGATAATTCGGATGACTTTAGTCCTACACTGCATCTTCAGCCTAAGAAAAAATATGATACAAGTGCTGGATCTTCTTCATCACCACCCCACAAAAAGCGGAAAGAGCAGATTATAGATCCCTCAAAGACAGAGACTCAACCCAAGACTCCTCATGCTGGTATATATGAAATCAACCAAACTGTATTGCATGATAAGAAGCCAGCAGATTCTAAAAGAGATGAAGTATCTTCTTTGAGGAATGATCTAAATTCATTCAAAGAATATGTGAGTTTTGTATGCCACTAGCAAACATTACAGTTTGAAAATTAACATTCATATATTTTTCCAACACCTATCTAATTTTTGTATATTGATTAGATGATGGGAGAGTTCACGTCTCTAAGAACATTGATCAATGAAAACTTTAATAAACTTTCTGACCAGATTAAAACCAATCAGCCCACGGAAAGGGTATATCAAAGAAAGAAAAACACAAGGAGATGGGAAGATGGTATTCAAATGTCATATGATGCCAACGTGCAAGATAATCTCAAAGGCCAAACAAAGAGTGATATAGTTGTCGACGAGAATGCAGAGGTTAATATTTTTTATAACCTCTTTTAGTATATGTTTATATAAACATAATCAGACTATATGTTTATGCTGATTAAAATCTATACAACATCATTCACATTATGAAATACAAGTATATAAATGTTACTTCAGTTATACATAAGTATTCAGGATTACATAAATACATATATAAACTGAATAATGTATGCAGTTGTATTTATATATATTCTAAATGAAATGTACTTGTACATATTACTTTTGATCTTTGAATATTGTACGTTGATGTATACGGATATATTCAAACATTATCTACATGTATTTAAGCTTGGATTCTAAATACAGTGTACTTATATATCAAATATATAAACATGTTTAGGCTTTAGACGTATTTAGATTTATTCAAAACATGTGATGTATTATCTTTTTAAAATTTTTATAATACACTCATATACATCTGTATACATTAACAGAATACATATATTGTCACGACCCCAGTTCGCCCTCCGTGAACATGTCGGGACGGCACCTAGTCCCTACAACTAGGTAAGCCTAACAATGCGGAAGATAAACCATAATTTTGGAAGGAAGTAATTAAAACTAAACTAGTAAAATAAACAGCGTTTAAGGTGTCGTTCGGCACATACAATAACAACTCTCGAAGCTAACAAAATTTTGAAAACCCGAAATCTCACAAATCACAAGCTAAAGGATACATAAGAAGCTCTAACTCAAGGATGTCTAAACAAAGGAAAAATACTGAAAGGCTACACTTATTACAAAAGGTAGAAAGTGACTCTTCGGTCTGCGGACGTAGCAGATATACCTCGAAATCTCTATAGAAACACCTCCTTCCAAGGCTGACAGAACTCAATGGGAGTACCTTTATCTGCACAATAAAAATGTGCAGAAGAGTAGCATGAGCACACCATGGCGGTGCCCAGTAAGTATCAAGACTAACCTCGGTGGAGTAGTGACGAGGGACAGTCGTGACACCTATCGGTCAATAAACAGTATAATCATAGGTACAACGGAAATGATATATAAATGTGTAAAGACTGCACGAAGAGAACATAAATACTACAATTCACCGTAAGGGAGAAAAGAACAGCAAGCAACAACGAGAAGATGATAAATGATGATACTTAAAGACGGCAAAATCACAATCCAAATCCTAAGGTCACAACACAGTAAGGGGAAAACAAATCAATAACTCATAACCTACGATGATGTTCACATAAGATCTTATTCAACTCTTTCCACAATCTTACCAAATCTTGGACAAACCACAACTCACGAAACCCCAGCATCTGAAATCTAACACTTGGCATCCTGTGCCCCATCAGTCTCACAGTCATATTGACAACTAACTGGCTAACTAGGTCAAATCCCACATATATAATGGATAAACGAGGGCGTACCTCCACCCTTAGCACAATCAGGAGGAATTCATCTCTAATAGGAGTGTTCAACTACGTGTATGCTTGTGCAAGTGTTTTAACAAGAATTCTACCAACTAGTAACATAAAAAGGAGAACGAACCGCACATACAATGTTTCCTCACAACTCCCAAGCGTTAAGGCTCATACAGGTAAGCAACCCACAATCACAATATTAAACAACATAGGAATGCCTCCACAGGCCGTCACAATTATTTACAACCAACCCCTGACATAGCCCACCTTATTACGCCACGTGTGCAAATAACAATATAATAAGCGCCGCCTTATTCCGCCACACGTGCATCATAATGTCCCCACCTTATTCCGCCACATGTGCAACCCACATATAAGCATATAAACATATCCCGCCTTGTTACGCTGTATGTGCAATACATCAATAGCAACAATAGCATGGCAAGGACCTCGTGCAATTCCTCAACAACAACCGCACAGCAGAGACCTCGTGCATCAGAATATCACCAACCGCACGGCATAAAACTCATGCATCACAATATGAACAACCGCACGGCATAAACCTTGTGCATCACAATATCACAAATACAACACAACAAATGACAATGTTTAAGAGAACAACGCAAGGAAATCAACTCAGGTGCCTTCGTTCACCAGGAGACGGTACAACTAGCTCACAAGGAATAACCATAACAGAGAATACTAAGCGTAATAAGAACAACTCAACAAGGGAAAATAATATGAAACAACGATTCCATAATACGTAGTTCAACAACAAGGAAGTTAACATGAATCAATAATTTCAAATAAGGAATTATCAACTAACATAGGATATCTAACTTATTTTACAGTTGGGAAATTTACGAAGGATATACAATGATTTCGATTAAGGATGAGCATAGGAAAGATAATTGTAACCTCCATTAAGACCAATTAATTACATGAGAGATACTAATGATTTTCAAATAGAGACAAACAATTATGATAGGGAATTTCAATTAAACCAAGCAAGAGTCAATTAGGCAACAAGAATAACCCAAAAAGGGCAATTAATTTCCAAGTAAACACACGTAGAGGTGAAACAAATAACATGGAACTCAATCATATCAAAAACAACTTCATACTCAGTAATTACAAGGAGCTAAGGACCTAATAAGGGAAAATTTCCACAAATAAATCTGAGCACGCACTCGTCACCTCATGTACAAGGAATACAATCAACAGAGAAGATTCAAATCCTAAGGGGAAGTCCCCCACACAAGGTTAGGCAAGATACTTACCTCGAACCGACTCAAAATCAACTCGAAACCACACGTTTGCCACGAGTATCCGACTCTAAATGACCCAAATCTATTCAATTCAATTACATATCGTAAATAACATCTCGAGCAACTGATTCTACTATTTAATTCAAAGCTAAGACGCGAATTCAGATAAAATGACCAAAACGCCCCTCAGGCCAACATCTCGAAATCGGGTGAAATTAACGTTTTCAGAAACCTCATACTCTCACGATTCTAACCATATAAAAATCTCTCAAAACGGATGTCAAAAACCCAATCAAAACTCAAAAATCGGTCTATGAAGTTTTACCCATTTTTCATTCAAAAATCCGAAATTAAGGAGGAATTAGTGATTAGATTAGTGGGTTTTAAGCATAAGCGAGTAGAGAATCGTTACCCAGTAGTTTCCCTCGAAAAACCTTCGAAATTTCTCCCAAATCCGAGCTCCCAAGCTTGAGTTTTTGGTAAAAATGGCTAACCCTCGGATTTTGAGATGTTTATAATTGCCCAGGCATTTAATGCATCACGAATGCGGAAGTAGGATCGCGTTCGCGAAGAAGAAAAAGTGAAGGCTGAAAAATTTCCCTTCACGAACGCGAGGGACATCATGTGAACGCGAAGGTCTGAGCTGATGAAGCTACGCGAATGTGACGCTTGGAACGCGAACGCGATGAAGAAAATAGCGAGGTCCAGGAGTTACTCTATGCGAACGCGTGAGAGCTTACGCGAACGCGAACGCGATGGGTAAGTAAGCTGGGCTTCGCGAACGCGGGAGGGGTTATGCGAACGCGAAGAGGAAAATTCCAGGTGGTCAAAATAAGCCTTCGCGAATGCGAAGGCATATCGCAAACGCGAAAGGGGCACACCAGAAGCAGCAACATCAGTTCAAAATGGAAGAAAAATGATCTGTAGCCCATCCGAAACACATCCGAGGCTTCCGGGACCCCGTCTAGTCACGCACACAAGCCATATAACCTAACACGGACTCGCTCGAAGTTTCAAATCACATAAAACAACATCGAAACGACGAGTCAAACCAAAAATCAAGCTTATGAACTTCCACTTCTTCAAATATCGAATCTCACGTCAAAACCTATCAATTCAACTCGGAATGACGCCAAATTTTGCAGACAAGTCCAAAATGACATAACGAAGCCATTCCAACTTCCGGAATTCCATTCCGACCCTCGGATCAAAAACTCACTATCGGACTGGAAACATCAAAAATTCAAGCCTCAGCATTTCAAGCCTAAATGAGCTACAGACTTTCAAAATGCGTTCCGAACACACGACTAAGTCCAAAATCACCATACGAAGCTGTTGAGATTGTCCACGACCCATTCCGAGATCGTTTACCCGAAAGTCCAATCCCGATCAACTTTTCACCGTTCAAACTTCCAAAACAAGGTTCCTTCTTCCAATTTGACTCTAAACCATCCGAAAGCCGAATTCCACCATGCACGCAAGTCGATAATCATATTCCGAAGTTGTTCTAGACTTTATGCCGCTGAACGGAACTTGATTTCTCAAAATAATCGATCGGGTCGTTACATATATTAATCTTGTTTGTGGTGAAGTAAGAGTTGAGGGAATACTACATCTGAGGTGTTGTGTAGCATACCACCTATATGCTACGAGGGTGTATCCAAAGAAGTACATGTATATGAGTTAATTTTACTTGGATTAGTTATATTGGAGTTTAATATGCTGAGATTAGTTATAAGAGTATTATTTCTTATTGATTGTTTGATATGTTGTATTAATAATGGATTGTCAATTTTACTATTTTATCCTGGATAATTTATCTTGGGATTATTCCACCCTCTGGGAGGTATAAGTTATTCTGATATTATTTTTAATCATATGATAACTTTGTTTACTACAAATTTTCAACATACCAAAAAGAAATTGCAGTTACAAAATAAGATATTACTAATCAATTGTGAGTACAATGATGTTTCTCCCTTGATTCTTCTCCTATGATTATCTCCTTGATTCGAGGACTGAAGCAACGTATTTCTCGAACGTAAGATGATGGAAATATTCATGAAATATATTTGATCTCGTTGAAATTATGTATATCCGGCCGCTTCTTGATCTCTTTGTGAATATCCTATGAGTTTATGGGATTTTTGAGATGATCTCAATTTTCGAGATGTATTTTAAGGGAATATGTAACCCTTTTTATAGGAGAAATATAAGGTTAGGGTAGAGTAGCCTCCAAGTTAGGATTTTGGTAGAGTAGCCTCCAAGCAACCCTAATAGATCCTAGAATTCAAGAGTAGTGCCTTGAATTTAGGATTTAGAACAAATTTCGTATGTTCTTGATCCGTTAAAATTTTGATGTCTACAAACTTATTCCAGAATTAGTAACTAAATAATGGATAAAACGATACTAAATTTTTATCACAAAACTATTTTTCTTATCCATCATACCATATGACCCCTTAGTTCAATCTTCCAACACCCACTTTCAGCTAAGATTTCTTCGGTTGACTGATTATTGATAACTGCTTATTTTATCAATTATTCACATTTCCTAGCTTTTCTTAGGCTCTTATGACCAGAGATCAGTTAAAAATTTATAAATGAAACATGTGAATTTTTTCCTAGAATTATACTTTTTTCTACTTCAAATTGTGATTGATTATAGGATATCACTTGCTCCTTTCTTTCCCTCGCAAAAGAATTTTGAGAATAAGTGAATGCAGCTAGGCCATTTTGCCCTTTTTACGCAGCTCGGTTACCGATAGTTTTTAGCAATTTTTACATTCCTATACACTAGTTCAAATTTTATAACTCTCCTTACTTAAGTTTTAATCTAATTACATAATATATACAAAACTAATTATATGCATTTTTAGGCATTTAATGATAATAGTTAAATCCTAAAATCACTCTAACGTTTATATCCCACTCCCCCCACGTTTCTTTCTCCACATCTCCCCTCGTATCTTCAGCTCCTTCCATTAACGCATGTTTTCATTTTTCTTCAAAAATCCCTCTACATTTTTTCACTCTTCTGCAAAAATCCTTCTCCATTTTTATAGATTCAAGCTCTAAATACTCTACCACACACCACCATTAACGCATGTTGCTTGCTTAACTTTCAATGAAGAAGAAAATACTTTCGAAGATCAGCCCTAATTCCAGTAAGAGAGTAGCAATTCCATCATTGGCAACCATTAAAAAGCTTTGAAGCTTTGAATTTGAATTTGAATTTTCAAAAACCATTATTTGTTTGGATTGGGTGTTGTTGCAAACAATTTAAAATATTATTTGGAGTTTATATCTCATTTGTGAGGGTATTTTGGTGAAGATTAGACTTGATTTTGGCTGAATTTGAGATTGAAACTCGAAGAAGAAGAAGAAGAAGAAGAAGAAGAAGAAGAAGAAGAAGAAGAAGAAGAAGAAGAAGAAGAAGAATACATGACATACATTATACGTATGAAATTATAGTAAAGTTGTAGTAAAATTGTAGAGAAATTGTATTATGTTGTTTATATATTTTTTTATTTAAATATTGTATGAAAGTTGAACAATGTTGTATAAAAATTGTATTTAAGTTGTATGATATTGTAGTTGTATATAACTGGGTAGAAATAATATATGAAAGTTGTAGATAAGTTGTATAATATATTATTAGTTGTATAAAATTTATTTTTACTATGTATAAATCAGATACAAAATATAAAAAAGACATATTGTATAAAATTTGTATAAAAATTATATTTAAGTTCTATGATATTGTAGTTGTATATAACTGAATAGAAATAATGTATAAAAGTGTAGATAAGTTGTATAATATATAATTAGTTGTATGAAATTTATTTTTACTATGTATAAATCAGATACAAAATATACAAAAGACATATTGTATAAAATTTGTATAAAAATTATATTTAAGTGGTATGATATTATAGTTGTATATAACTGAATAGAAATAACGTATAAAAGTGTAGATAAGTTGTAAATAAATTATATAATATATAATTAGTTGTATGCAATTTATTTTTACTATGTATAAATCAGATACAAAATATACAAAAGACATATTGTATAAAATTTGTATAAAAATTATATTTAAGTTGTATGATATTGTAGTTATATATAACCGGGTAAAAATAATATTTGAAAGTTGTAGATATATTGTATAATATATAATTAATTGCATGAAAGTTATTTTTACTATGTATAAATCAGATACAAAATATACAAAAGACATATTGTATAGAATTTGTATAAAAATTATATTTAAGTTGTATGATATTGTAGTTATATATAACTGGGTAAAAATAATATTTGAAAGTTGTAGATATATTGTATAATATATAATTAATTGTATGAAAGTTATTTTTACTATGTATAAATCAAATACAAAATATACAAAAGACATATTGTATAAAAGTATGCTTAGAGTGTAAGGACTAGTTTGAACCGGTTTGAAATCAAGTGTAAATTGGTGACTAAGCCGGTCTGACACTCGGTCCAAATTTATATTTTACGGTTCAACGACAACCCGACAGAGTAGAGTCACATTATCCTAAGCCTTTCCAAAACCCAAGCAAAGGACAAAGGATAATGAGTTATTTATAGCATTTGCACATCCCCTAGTTCACTTCTGTATAGTGCAGTGTGCGGAGGTCATCAACAATGGCTTCTATATTGTCTACTTCCTTGTATCAAGGTACATATTTACTCGTGGAACTTTTTCAATACTAGAAATTCGAAAAAAATCGATCAAGAAAAATCGATCAACTTTGGTCGGTCAAAAACCTGCCAAAAAATTAATCAAAGTTAATCGCTTTTTCAAAATATTTTATTTTTTAATTTTTTTACGAAATCGACCAACTTTGGTCGATTTTTTTTGCGCAAAAATGTGGGAAACAATTTTTGAGTCCCGCAAAATTTATTTTTCAAGAACCCGACCAATTTTGATCGGTTTTTCAATTAAAATAACTAAAAATTAATATTAAAAAAATCGACCAAAATTGGTACGTTAATTTGGCCAGTCATTTTAAAAAACCGACCAACTTTAGTCGGTAATTTTATTTTTTAATAAAACCGACCAACTTTGATCAGTTATTTTCGTGTGAAAATACAATTATAGAGTATAAATCAAATAAAAGACAATCTTAAAGCAAAATGCACCAATGGTCTTGTGGTAGAATGGTATCCTGCCACAGTACAGACTCCGGTTCGATTCCCAGATAGTGAACTTTTTGACTACATAATTAAAACACCGACCAACTTTGGTCGTTTTTTTTTTGCGCAATATTTTTTTTTTGAATTTAATTGGTCGACCAACGTTGGTCGGTAATTTCCAGCCAACTTTGGTCGGTATTCCTTTCTGACCGTCAAAATACCGTCCACACGTAAATGATCGCATTTTGGTCGGTAATTGGTCATAACCGACCAACTTTGGTCGGTTTTGATTGATTTTTAGCGGATTTCTAGTAGTGTTTGTAGCTTTAGTTGTTCGGTTTTCCTATACCTAAATCTCTAAATATAAGTTCAATCCGGAGAGAAGAGGGGAGATATGAGAGAAAAAAGGAAAAGTGTGTAACTAAATCTCTCGATTGAAGGCACAAATAATGAATTGGGAGCCTTTTAAGGTGGATTGTATATATTTTTGTAGTTAAGATATGTTTATATCGGGTAAATACCAAAACATGAATATTTTCGTAATAAGGTTTCAAAAAGTGTCTAGCAATGAAAAAATCCCTAGTTTTTATAAGAGAAATGTATGTTTTCAGCCGCTCTAAAAGTTAATAATTGATCATATACACACACACTTTTTGGCTAGAAGATACAATTAGTTTCGATCGACCGGCCAATTTTATATTTTGCTCTAGTTATAACATGATTTGCGTCTCAGATAGAAACATGGGCTTCTAATTTTTGGTAGTTTTATTGAAGAATTAACTTAAATAGCCGTTCACCCAATCACTTAAACTAAAAATAGTCGGTGGATATATAATATATGTATAGTCCATGTATAAATATGCACAATTATGTATAATCCATATATATTATGTATATCGGCTAGAAAAAATAAACATTAAATTCGGCTGGCTATTTTTGTAAAGATCCCTTAGAATTATCTGATGGGCTATTGTAGCTGGACAGATTGACTGGAAATCGTTCTTGATCTTTGCATAATCATAAGCCGAGTGTCATGACCCAAAGACTCCCAATACAGCAATATTTGAACCCTTACTTTCCTAATTCGTAGTTCCTCAGACATTACAGATTTAATAAGCACGTAATAGGTTATGGTTAATGGTCAATGTTTCAAACCCTCAATAGATCGATTAGCAAAGCTATCGTGGTATGTAAGCAATTTAATGTCTGTCATGATCTAACTCCTTGCTTTGAGTATTTATACTTTTTCGGTTGATTTGGAACTTTCTATATATTCATATCAAGTATTTTGAAGTTGTATGCGTGTTTGGTTTAAGCATCGAGAAGCTCGAGATGTGTTCGGGACCATTGCATGTAATTAGTGAGCTTAAGGAGCTTCGATTTGAGTAGTTGAGTATCAGTTCATGTTTCGAGACCTTGGATAGGCCCATATGATGTCTTCAAAATTATGTGTATAGTTGGTTTTAGTCCCGAGTGATTTAGAGGTATTTCGACACTACTGCATGAATTTGAGTTTATACCATGAATCTATCACTAGATGTACCTTAAAAATATGGATTGAAGGTAAAATCAAGTGAAATTTTGAAGAAAACTTAGAATCATCTAAGTGATGATTTAAGCTAGCAAAATGACATCAAATTTGGATTTTGATTACATATATGGATTTTTTTAACTTATGGCTACATAATTCACGAACATTGTTTAGAGTTTTAACCAAGTTGACCGGAACTAATATTTGTGTTGACCAAAAGTTTACTTTGAGTTATAAGCTTCCTAAAATAATGGGAATAGCTCTATTAGACTAATTTGGACCCATTATTAATGAATTTGAATAGATTGAAGCCATTGAAGGTTATTTGAGCAAGGTTTGTATTTTAAGTGAAGGTTCACGTTGAGATTTGCCATATTTTAGGCAATTGAGACTTTAACTTTTATTTTAATTTATTTGCTTTTCTTTAAAAGCATACTATTTATGTTGCTTATATAAATTCAATAAAAATGTGTCAAAATTACTCCCATCGTGTGCTAAATAGTTTAAAATACCCCCATTTATTTTTTGGTCCAAAATTATCCTTCTCGTTATTTCTACTTTTAAAATTACTCTTCAATTAACGAAAACAGATGTGGGCTCTACTTTAAATATGTTGTAGCATTTTATTAGGACACGTGGCTTCTAATTTTACTTCATACATGAGGGTATAATATACCTGCCTTATTATTTCGCCCGCCTTATTTTTTTTCTTTATTTTTTTCTTTCTCTTTTTTCCTTATTACCCAATACACCCACTTCCGCCACCTAACCCCACCCCTCTTCTTCTCCCAGCCTTGAACCCTTGCAAAAAAAAAAAAAAAAAAAAAAAAAAAAAAAAAGGAAAGATTAAAACATTCAAATTCATAGTTAAAATCCTTTTTTTGCACCAATTGAAAGAATTCAAAAAGTCATACAACAAAGAAGAGAATATGTTTACCAATCAGTGATGTACAGGGTTTTGAGCACTATTTCAGAATTAGCCAGTTTGAATATCAATTAAAATAGATAGAGGTACAATGCCTACATGTACGGTGAAAAGAATCGTGTTTATCCAGGAAAAAGTAATCAAATTTCAAACGCCGCCTTCTGGATTCATAAAATCGCTCAATCATTCGTCGAACCATTGATTTTGTGAATCTTCTATATTATGTTAAAAGGATGGTAGTATGTATTGTGGTTAAGTCAAGTGATAAATTAATAAATGTCAATAGTATATGATAATATATATATATATATATATATATATATTAAGTTTTTAAATTTGAATTGAAACAAAAAAGAAATTTATTTTTTGTTATCATGTTATCCTACTTAATCCGGTTAATGATCATATGCAATCATATTAGTAACTTTTGTTATCTTAATTCAAGTTATTTAAATATTACTTTGCCTCTGGCAAAAAAGAAAAAAAAAATCATATAACTATAGAACACTTTTACATTTAAAATCCCATAATTATAGTTCTTTAAAACACTATAATTAGATTTGAATAAAGAAAATTTCTTTTAAAATAAATGTAATATATAGGGTACACGTCTATGTTTATCCAGATAACAAAAAGAAAATTAAAAATCCATATCTTCTATATATATATATATATATATATATATATATATATAGTTACTCCAAAATCTAAGAAATTATTGGATTTAATTATTATATATTAAAGAAGACATATATCCGTATATTTCACTTTTAGATCTAACTTTTCTACATAATATTGAGTTAAGAACTTGAATATTATCTTTATGGAACCCAATGGTTTCTTGAGCCAATACAAGAAGCATTAAAATTTCATTGTCAATTTTGTTATAATTACTTGCAGATATAAGACATGTCTTTCTTCCACCCTTTCTCATCCCCTTCGAAATTTTTTTTCCTCTCCAACTTCTTCATCTTCCTCATCATCATCTTCTTCCACTCCCAAACTCAAAGAAGAAATTAATTTTTCTGATTTGCAGCAATCAATTGATGACTGGAAGATCCCTAAACATTCACAATCCACAATTTACAAGTCCTCACGCTGGCCCTTATCCAGTGATTACCATATTTCTACGATTGAACAAATCATTCCTCTTGAATCAGATCATGAGGAAATCAAACTTTTAAACCCCAAGTCTATAGAAAAATATAGGCAAAAATATAATTATCTCCATTTTGTTTAGTGCAGATTGCAGCTAGACCTCTATCTAGAGAAGGTCTAGACACATCTTTACTCCTCTGTCTTAGAGATTCTAGATTTTTAGGCTTCAATGATTCCCTCCTAGGAATGGTTGAAACCAGTCTCTGTAGTGGACCAATTTACTTTGATTGTTTTCCTAATTTTACAGTATCTCTTAGAGATAGAAATATCTTGGATCTTTTAACTCTTAATGTTAAAACCGCTAATTATAAAATCAAAACTAGATCTTTACCGGTAGTAATTATTTATAGAATACAATATAAGGCCATGAGTTATGCCTTTAATACTGGAGCCATGAAAACCCTCCATAAAGGGGAAACTGTCCTTTTCAAAACAAATCTACAAAGATCTCATCTGTCAATACCAAAACTCATTTTTTGGAGCAATGTTTCTCTACCACAAAACTAGTTACTACAGGATGCTACTCAAGCTGAGAAACCGAAAAAATACTACGGCCTCTCAGATCCAACAATATTCTACCGGATCTGTAGCCATCTCCTTACAAAGGTCACTTAGCCAAAAAATTTATGTCTCTCCTCTTCGGTACAGTCTGAAATTCAGTCAGGAAGAGACTCAATATCTTCCTTTCCTTCTAAAATCGAAATGGTTAATTTTGACTCTAGGATCTCACACGCTAAATGTAAAGTAGAAACATCCCCTCCAACCGAAGTTAATTATGAACAACCTCAAACTCCCACTTACTCAGCTTTAGGCGCTGAATTAAGTATTTTGAGAAAAGATTTTAAAATTGATAAAGAAAGACTTCGAGGAAATATCTATTCACAAGAAAATATTTTCAAAAGAACTTGATTTTTCCAAAATTTTCAAGGAGACAAAAGAAAAAATCTCCAAAGTATTTACTATGAGTCTTTAAACTCCATAGAAGAACAAATAAATTTCTTTGAATGGTTTGGAATAAAATCTGACACATAATCAACACATCCTAAAAATCTTTGGAGCTGGATTTTATCTAGAATTTAGTCAGAAAATTTGTCAGCAAATTATATGGATCTTTGAATGGGGACAATGGCTCCCTGCTAGATATTATGCCCAAGAAATCGGATGTTGATTTGAAAAAGACTATATTTAGTTTTTGATAAAACTAATCCATTTTCTTAGATAATATTAAAGAAAATATTTGGATGTTTAAAATGTTGATATATACTAGTAGAAAATACTAAAACATCATCAATATAAACAATAATAAATTGTGAAAAAGGATTAACAATATCATTCATTATTCTTTGAAATTCGGAAGGAGCATTTTTTAAACCAAATGGAAATACATTCCATTCCATTCGTATTGTCCAAATGGCACTGTAAAAGCAATTTTATATCTTTCCTTGTGATCTATTTGAATTTGCCAAAATCTTGATTTAGATTGAATTTTGAAAAGATAGTTGCAGTATAAAGCCGTTGAAGTAAATCCTTCTTGTTTGGAATAGGGTATCTAATCCAGCGAAGTGCTTTGTTTAAATCTAATAATTTAAAGGTTTATAATTGATGACTAATGGAGGGACACCTCATTCAATTTCGGAGTTTTTATTGACAAAAAAGGCAACACAACTCCAAGGAGATTTGCTTGGAGAGATGATGTGTTTTTCAAGAATATAATTGATTTCTTTTTGACAATGAATTGTTAGCTCGTGATTCATCTGTATAGGACAAGCCTTTGTGGGGATGGTATTTTCATCAAAGTCAGGTTCGTAAGGGAGCCTAACAATGTGTTTTTTGCGGTTCCAAAAGGCTGTAGGTAAATCAACACAAAGTTCTCTTTGGATTTTGGTTTCCAAAATTTTTATCTTCTCTTGTAAAGAAGAATCTTGAAGTTGTTGTTGTATCCTTTGAAAAGCTACTTCTTCTTTTAAAAAATTGATCTATACTCCTTTACTTTTTATTGTAGACAAGAATTTTATCATTGGCGGTCAATCAAAAGGAAGAAAGGTTCTACTTTCTACACGTTCGATTATAATACCTTGTTTTGTTACCATAAAAGGTATGAGTTCCTAGATGAAGTGAGTATCTAATATAACTGAATTAGTAATGTCTTTACTAATACAAAAGAATTTGAGGATGATAATGGAGATTTATCTATGGAGGTTCTAACTTCGACATTAGAGAGTTTGAAGCAAATTCCTAGTTTTTTGCCGTTGGCAGCTCTAAGACCTTCTTTGATTTTTTCAAAGAATTTGGTTGGAATAAGGCCTTCTTGTATGTAGTTGAGATCTGCACCTGTATCAAATAAGACAATAATATCCACGTTAAAGGACTTATTGATAATTATGATGACCCTCATATGCCATTTTCTTATGGAAATTCTGGAGAGGTGGTTGATAAAAAATTCTTTTTCAACTGGTTTAGATTCAGTTAGTTTGGCCTCTTCAGGTTTGGTAGAGACCTGTTGTAGAACAAGGCGATCTAATTCTTGTCTAGCCTTAATCTCTCGTATTTCTTCCTTAAGAAATGCTATTTCGGTTTGGAGGTCTTGGATAGTTACTGTTTTAGGATTTTGGGAAGGGAATCTACCAATGATATTAGTAATATTGTAGGTATTGGCAATTTGAGGATGATTTGAAAATACATAGGAAGATGTAGAGGGCTTATCTATAGCTTGTTTGAATTGTTCAAGATAGTACTTCTTCTGATCTAAGTCTTGGAGATTGCTTATTATTTCAAGAAGAAGATCTTTTTTCTTGGAGAGAACATTAACTGCAAATTCCTCTTGACTAGATTGGGACGAAGATGATTTGGCATCATCATCTTCTAGTTAGTTAAATTGTTGTTCAAGTTCATCATCAGCAACATCAGAAATATCACTCTCTTCTAATAAAAGTTGTTCGATTTGGTTAAGGACAGACTCGTCTAAGTCAAGATTTCTAACTTTGTTAGACAACTTGCAGTATTTGGCTATATGACCTGGCTTGCCACATTTGAAACATTTGCCAGAATTGGGAGTTTGGAAGTTTGTTGGTTTATTTTTACTGGGAAATGTTTTAGATTTAGAAGGAAACGGTTTGATTCCCTCCTAGGAATGGTTGAAACCAGTCTTGTAGTGGACAGGAAGCAATAGCAATAAAAATAATTAAATCTGCAGAATAAGAAAAATTAGAGTGCAAATAAAGAAATTTATGGGGCATAGCAAACCATGTAATAAATTGCGATAAAGTAAGTTAGGCGGTATAACCGACCATAATGCAGAGTAATGTAAATGGAGTTAGTGAGCAAGAGCAAAGTAAAGTAAAACTTGAATGTTATTGAAAATAGAAAAATTGATAACACAAGTTAAAATCTTATAATATGTTTAGAGAGAGAGCTCTAACCAATTCTAGAGAGAGGGAAAGAATTCTTTCTCAAGTGGTAGTGTAAGGTGTGTTTTACAAGTGATATGACTGTCACGACCCCATTTCGGGGTCGTGATGGCACCTGTCGTGGAACCAGGCAAGCCGCCCCTTTGTTTCTAAGCTAAATTCAATTTCCAGTAAAAATATGATTTTTAAACGAATTTACTGATAATACTAAGAGTCTGAAGTTTAAAAACAATATTTGAAACAAAATTTAAAATCTCCAAACCCGGATCCGGTGTCACTCAGTCATGAGCTGCTATATTATAAAATAAAGAAATGAAGAAATAGACAACATAGTCTCAAAATAAGAACAACATGTGGAATAAGAAAGAGAAGACGAGGTCGCGATCGCCAGCTGCTACCTCGACAACTCCAATGAAACTCTGACAACTGCTCAATATCCACTACCGGGTCCCGGTGTACCTAGATCTGCACACAAGGTGCAGGGGTAATGTTAGTACACCAACTCAGAAGTAACGACCCAAACTATGGGCTGAGAGGTAGTGACGGACAAAACCTCAGAATTTACAATAAACAACATACAGAGTTTAGACATGCTAACGGTTTATCAGGATGAGTAAATATGCCAAGTATGCCAGTATACTCTACATGCCATCATAAAATATATATATGAAACCAGTGTGGATATGCACATAGTGCTCACAATCCTCATACAGCAGTCCACTCAGTACCATATATGGCTCTCAGGCCCAGGGAAAAATCCATCCCGGAATGCACATAATCATTGGTGACTGTGGTCACTGCGTACTGAGGAAAAAGGCCAATCCAGCCCCACGGAGAAAGTCCATCTCCGGATTACAACACTCGGACAAGATCCATGTCCAGGGACGATCCATCCCTCACATAACATCCACTTCGGACACAATCCATGCCCAGGGAAATCCATCCCTCAACATCAATGCGCTCACTGGGGGTGTAAAGACTCCGGAGGGGCCCTAGTGGCCCAAGTGCCATATCAAGCTAACGAAGGCATGATTTAAATATCACTGCAGTGTGCAGTCCGTTCTCCTAACTATCTCAATAACAGGCTCTCGACCTCACTCAGTCATTACTCTTCAGTCTCACTCACATACAGATGCATCCATTGGCCCGAAACAATGATAAGTATGCATATAATTAACAATACTGAGACTGAGATATGAAGTGATATGCTATAACATGACTGAGTATATGAAATCAAATAATCACAAAATAAGACAGTAATGTACGACCACTCGGGTCTCAGCATTTTGGGTGTGAAGCCTAGCATTTATACTTAACATGATTTCTAATAGGTTCACAATTACCACATTAACAGAAGCACATATATCATCAGGGAATAATAACTAAGCGGTGCCATGGGATAAGCCAGGCCACAAATACTCGGTGTGCGCCCGCACGCCCGTCATTGGCATGCCTGTCACCTCGATTATAGTCATAAATCATTTAGCTCGGGGTTTCGAACCCTCAGAACCAAGTTTGGAAACGTTACTTAACTCAAACCCGGCTAAAATACTGTTCCGTAGTGCCTTTGCCTCTAAATTCGGCCTCTGAGTGCTCCAAATCTACCAAGTTCAGATTCTTATCATCAAATTATGCTTAAGGAATGAATTCCAATTGAAAAGTACCAAATTTAGCTCAAAACCCGAAATTAGCCTAAACCCGACCCCCGGGCCTGCATCTCGGAACTCGACAAATTTTATACCAAACTATTCTTCATCATCTCACGAGTTCGTACATATAAAGAACACTAAAATTAGAGTTCGTTTGACCCCTCAAATCGATCCCTAAAGGTCTCATAATTTAAAGCCCTAACTCCACCTTTTTCTACTGATTTTCATGAATTTAACACTGATATTATGCTCCTTAATCACCTATAATCGAGTTTTAGGGTCCAAAATACTTACCTCAACGAAGAACACTGATTTCCCCTCTTCAAAATCGCCTCCAAGCTCTTTTCCCGTTCAAAAATGGTGTTAAACGGTCTAATGGTCGCGGAGGGTTTATTTAAATACTGCCCAGTCCTTCCTTCACTGAGATCGCGGAAGTACTCACTCGATCGCGAAGAACAAATCCCCCACGCCCTCTAAAGACCCTACGCGATGGCAGCACAAGCCACGCGATCGCGATTCAATAAAACCTCAACCCACGCGATCGCAACCCAACACACGCGATCGCGAAGAACAGTTGACTCCACTCCCTACGCACTTGACTAACCCTACGCGATCGCACCAATGCACACGCGATCGCACTGACCAACGCTACATACCTTCGCGATCGCACACCTTCTCATGCGATCGCGATTCATAAAAATGACTAGGATCTAGGTTACTCTACGCGATCGCGGACCATTCCTCGCGATCGCAGTGAACAATGTGTCGCTGCACTTACACCAGCAAAACAACAGATTCTCTAAGGCCCGAAAATGCCCGTTAACCACCCGAAATCAATCCCGAGCCCCTCAGGACCCCAACCAAATTTACCAAAACATCATAAATGATTATTCAAACTTAGTTGCACTCTCAGAACACTAAAAATAACATCAAAACACCAAAATCACATCGGATTCAAGTCTAAGAACTTTGAAATTTCTAAAATCTATCAACGATGCCGAAACTATCCAAAACAATTCCAATTAACCTGAAATTTTGCAGACATATCCAAAATGATATTACGAATCTGTTCCAACTTCCGGAATTCAATTCCGACCCCGATAACCTATTTTCCACTGCCGACCGGAAATCACCAAAAAACTAACTTTCGCCAATTCAAGCCTAATTCTACACCGGACATCACAAAAATATTCTGAACACACTCCTAAATCCCAAATCACTTAACGAATCCATCTGATCCATAAAATCCGTATTCCGGGGTCATTTACCAATAAGTCAACTCTCAGTTGATTTTTCCAACTCTAAGGCTATTTGTTTTTAAAGAGTGTAAGTGACTAAATTCTCATTATAATTATTCCGATTCCGATCCTACCAACTCTAACACATCAAGAACAGTTTAACCAAGCTATGACGCGACAATAACAGTAAATATAAATGCAGATTCTACGTAACGACCGACTTGGTCATTACGTTCTCCCTCTCTTAAACAAATGTTCGTCCTCGAACGTGCCAAGAGTTGTTTCAAAACCCATCAAACCGTCGAATAACCTTACCATGCACATACCCCGGGGGCGACCCCACGTCACCCTACCCCACAGCGATCTAATTATACAATACATTCGAATTCCACTATATCTAACCTAATCCCTACGCCTTAGAACCCTAATTCCACGTCAGAACTTATCTAACAAATTAGAATCACGCCTCCACACACTGTATATACCTGAACAAAATCACACGAATCTAAAAGAACACAACTCATACGTCCAAACTCCATGATACCCAGCTACTTTACCTTAATCAACTCCTCTAGAAGACCACAACAGAACCGCACCATGTGTGCCTAAAACCAACGAATCGCCGCTCCCCGAAGCAAGGACGGGAAATCCCTAGATCATCCCGAAGCACAGATCAACCCAATAGCCATTAACTGACGCCCTCACAATAGCTCTACGGAGTCGAATAATCCGATTCGATGCAAAACACCTACATCTAGTCATACCTAAAAGTATCATCATCTATCAGATCAAACTACGTCGAAACCGACCATACTCAGAAATGGCACATCCACTCGGGTCTCCAGACCCCCAATAGGTACCACACACAACCGACACACGCGGTCCGTAACAACAACATCACCCAAAAGGGTGAGCACATGAACATATGTAACAAAAGATTCACGAGGCGTATCCAGAGAATGGGCAAAATGTGATGAACATGTGAATACGAAAAAATCGGAATAAAATAAAAATTGAAGCTTCTCGTGACAGGCTGAGAAAATACCTGGGATCACGGCATCAGAAGCCATCTCATCCGGTCTGGCAGAAAATGCATAAAATCGGTCCTGATCACCACCGGATCGACCTCCCCCTCTAGGGAGACCCCTACCTGCCTGACCCCCATCTCTAGCTGCCTGGGAGGGCGATGCAGCTACTGAGTCTAAAACCGCGGGCTGACTCCTCTGCTGATAAGTACCTCTCGTAAGACAAGGACAAAACCTCTTAATATGTCCCACATCTCTACACTCAAAGAAACCTCTCTCGGAGAATGGAACTGGGTACTAAAGGAAACCCCTAGCACCAGGATAACCACTGGAAGAACCGGGCATAGATGAACTTTGAACCGATGGTGCCCAAGATGAACTCTGAGCTGGCTGGGCACTGAAAGATAGGTGCACCTGATGCGAACTATGAGGATCATGACCAACTGATCCACCACGATAACCTGAGTGACCTGGCTGAGCCTGCCTGAATGGTCGACCTCTGTCGGGCTGAGGCTGCCCCGCTGAAAGAACCCCACCAAAACTCCTAGATCCTCGAAACCTCTTGGCCTCCCTCTCGATCCGCTCCTGGAGGCGAACCAACTCAATCTCTCTAGCAATGTCAACCACCTCCTCAAAAGAAACGTCAGATACCCTCTCCCTAGTTAGAAAAATCCAAAGATGATAAGTGAAGCCATCAACGAACCTCCTGATTCTCTCCCTATCTATGGGAACTAGCCAAATAGCATGACGGGCCAGCTCGGAGAACCTCATCTTATACTGCGTCACGGTCATGTCCTTCTGGCGCAACTGCTCGAACTCCCTATGCAGATCCTCCGTGCGGGACTGCGGTATATAGTTTTCTAGGAACAAAATGGAGAACTGACGCCAGGTAAGGGGCACTGCATCAGCAGGTCTACGCCTCTCATAGGCCTCCCACCAAGCGAGTGAAGCTCCTGCGAACTGGAAGGTAGTAAATGGGACCCCACTAGCCTCCAGTATCCCTACCGTGCGAAGGTTTTTATGACACTTGTCCAAAAAGCCCTGGGCATCCTCGCATTCAATACCACTAAAAATCGGAGGCTGGAGTGTACTAAACCTCTCTAATCTGCGCTGCTCATCATCTGCCAAAGCTGGGACCACAAAATCCCAGGCTGGGGCAACCGGCTGGACTGGACCTGTCCCCGGTATCTGAAGCCCCTGAGTAACCTGCTCAGGTGTCCGGGCAGCTGGAGTCTGAGTGCCTCCCCTGGCCTGAGAAGTAGCAGCAGTAGTAGACATGGCGATGGCCTGTGCCAGGCTGGTGCACACCATCAAAATCTGGGCTAGGGTCTCCTAAAGACCCGAAATCACAATGGGCACTGTTGGTGCCTGAGCCTCTCCCGCTGGGATCTCAACTGTGGAGACTTGATCCTGAGCAATGGGAGGGTCCACAGGTACTGCCCCGGCTGGTGGGCTGCACCCATCCCTCTGCCACGGCCTCGACCTCCAGCTGGTCCTGCTGTTGTCTGATCACCACGATCGGTAGCACGAGTCCTCTCCATCTGTGAGAGAATGAAAACAACAAAAGTTTAGTTCCAGAATTCAACAGAGTCGCACGACAGAATTCAATAATGTGGGATTTTTCCTAAGGGTTCTGTAGCCTCTCGAAGATAAGTAGGGACATCTCTGTACCGATCCGCAACCTACTAAACCTGCTCATGATTGGTGAGGCGTATTTAACCTAGTGCTCTGATACTATCTTGTCACGACCTGATTTCGGGGTCGTGATGGCGCCTGTCGTGGAACCAAGCAAGCCGTCCCTTTGTTTCTCTAAGCTAAATTCAATTTCTAGTAAAAATGTGATTTTTTAAACGAATTTATTGATAATACTAAGAGTCTGAAGTTTAAAACAAAATTTGAAACAAAATTTAAAATCTCCAACCCCGGATCTGATGTCACTCAGTCATGAGATGCTATATTATAAAATAAGGAAATGAAGAAATAGACAACATAGTCTCAAAATAAGAGCAACAGGTGGAATAAGAAAGAGAATATGGGGTCCCGATCGCCAGCTGCTACCTCAACAACTCCAATGAAACTCTGGCAGTTGCTCAATATCCACTACCGGGTACCGGTGTACCTGGATCTGCACACAAGGTGCAGGGGGTAACGTGAGTACACCAACTCAGAAGTAACGAACCCAAACTATGGGCTGAGAGGTAGTAACGGACAAAACCTTAGAATTTACAATAAACAATATACAGAGTTTAGACCTGCTAATCATTTATCAAGATGAGTAAATATGCCAAAGTATGAAGATTTTGACCAATTTATTGGGGTTGTTGGCTAAGGCCTGAAATGGAAACTATTGCAGTGCTGAGTTACTACTTGCCTTTACTGTATTGTGATTTCCGGTTTGGGCTGTGTTCCCATCCATCCTTCGGTGTATTATTTTGGTGATCCGTTGATGTTTACTGTTTTTCCTTCCTTATTGTAGTTGTTATGTTGTTAGCCATATTGTGTGGATAACAGATAGATGTTATGTCTCCGTTATTTTTTGTACTTATGCCCATTTAGTTTATTAGACCTGTGGGTGTCTTGACTAGTCCTTGTCACTACTTCACCGAGGTTAGTCTTGATACTTACTAGGCACCGCTGCGGATCATCGACGAGGTGACTCAAGGTAAACCTGTCGCCGATTCACAGGCTTCAGAGTCACCTTCTCACTTTGTTTTCAACTGATTTACTCATTCAAAACAGTTGTAATTAGAAGTGTAGTTAACTCTATAGAGTTTATGACTTGTACTACCGATCTTGAGGAAATTGTAAATTTTGTAAAGATTTCTATATCGGCACTGTTAGTTTTCCTTTACTATTGTTGTTATTCAGTAAATGTTAGGCTCACCTAGTACCTAAGACTGGTACCTTCACGATACCCAACGGAGGAAAAAATTGGGTCGTGACAGGTGATCAACTTTATTCTCCAAGATTTGGATGGTATTTCATCCATACGTCCATATCAAGGCTATGAGGTTCAGATTCACCAAGATCTCCGGCCAATTTCTGATCCTAGTCAAACTAGGGTTTACCGAGTTTCTTCTCCTAATTCGATTCAAAATTGATTTGTGTGTGTTCTTCTTTCCTTTTTTATGTTTGATTGACTGTATATCCTTACTTATGTGTTGATTTTACTACTATATAAACCCCTCTCCATTCCCCTTTTGGACAGACTTTAATCGCTGAAGCTTTCACTAAAAACTAAAGGCTTTCACTCTGTTATTCTCTCATTCTCTTGTTCTGTACTTTGGCTCTTGGCCGGCTGAAAGACAAGGGCACTAAAATTCGATTTTTCAACTTTTCTTAGTGTGAGAACTTCCCTAGGTTCCATTGAAACCCTTGGGAAATTTGACGCACTAAGATCCTGGGTCTATTGCACTTTGTTCATATTTAGAGTATTGTGGAGTTTTATTCTTTCTTGTTATCCGTTTACCTGGTAAGTTACTTGGCCTTTACTGTTTCATTCTTATGTGTCTATGGGTTTCATATTTCTGAAATTCATGGGTTAATAGGTTCTGGGGTTATTTTCGTGTGTAACTCTGTTAGCTTTTTAACTTTTATTATGATCGGAACCTCTTTAGCATTTGATTTTTACCTAAACTGCCAGCTCTGAGATACATTTATGCTTAACTTGAAAAGTATAGACTCTTTTAAGTTTGTTTAGCCTAATGTGTTGGTACTTTCAACGTTTACATTGTCTATGTGGCATCCATTTGTTTTATGCTTTGTCTTGGGTCTCTATAGTGATTGACATGTATCTATGATGTGTCCTAATCTATGTTATGACCTTCACTCTAGCTATGACTTGATCCTATGTTTATTTTCCTCACTCGGCATGTCTTTATATTTCCCAATTCTGTATTCCCTAGTAATTAGTTGAGGCCTTTTAGAATAGCTTCTTAACTTGTGTTTCCTTATAACATTTGACACTGTTTTGCTTTGTTGATGTGAGTTGGTTTGTTTAATTTCTGGTTTTCAGCATAATTTAGACCTTTAGGCTTTGAACCTTTTAAGTTAGTGCTCTATTTTTATCTCGTATGGCATAGTGCACCTTTGTATATTAGTTTTGTAATCCCATAAGGCAATATTCCCGCTTCCTACAAAATATTCTTTGCCCCAATAAGCTAAGTGTTTGAACTTGTGATATCAACCTGTCTTTTGAGTTTTGTTTATCCTCTTTGCTTTTATGTTCATTGTGTAATCACCCCTGCAATGTCTGTCTCTAAAATACAAATGCACCTCTTCACACTCTACCATTTGATCAATATATTTTAACTCTCATTAGTTACCTATACTACTTTGAATCTATAACTATTTTCCGGCTAAAATCCAAGGCCACTAAGACTTTCTCTATTGACCTCCCTAGTGTGAGCACTGCTCGGGGTCCATTTGAGACCCTTGTGAACTCTGATACACTAGGACTTGAGGTTATTTGGCCATTCACTTACTACTAAGACCTGAGCTATCTTTGACATTGGGTGTTGTCGCTCTTCTGTCGATGGAATGTGCAAATTGACTTGTTTAAGTGATTCCGTGTCTGGATCATATGGTCAATCTATGGTTGTTTGGTTTGGTTTGAGTTCCTCTATGGTTTCTGGGCTATTCTGGTGGATATAGTCTCTATTGAGATCTAGGTATGCTAATTGGTGGAGAAAGAGTTTAGTCGAAGGCCTGGCAATGCTGGGTATCTCTTTGGGCCTGTTTTGGGCCTACTGCTATTTCTTGTACAACATTTGCAATTACATTCATTATTGGGTCTGTAATAATTCTGTAATAAACAATGAGGTGTTAGTGAAATTGGAAAATGGTTATATCCTAATGCTTGCATGAAAATGGTAGAAAGCATGTGTATAGGATTTATGTGATATATTTGCTATCCGACCTGCTATATGTCTCATTCAAGTCTTTGCGTGCACTATTAGAGATAATTTCATTAGGGAAATCACACATTCACATAACTGGTATACTATCAAAATATAAGTGCTCTATTTATTCTCATGTCTACTGCTATGTGTTGCTAGACAGCATGCCTATAGGAAATAAATGTTGCCCTTCAATCTGTACCATGTTCATTAGATATCATGCCTATAGCTTAATTATCTAATTCGCTATTGAACCTAGAAAACATGCCTATAGGAGCTAAATGTATGAGAATCGGTTCCAATCGCCAATCTTAGAAATCCTGCCTATAGAACATTACTACTCGCTCTAAAGTACTGATACTAGACTCTCCAAACATTGTTTTATTGATTAGCCACGCGACTATTAGGGAGCACGAGTAATTATAAGTATTTCCAATAATTTTTAATGTCTCTTACTGTGTAAACCACTTAGAGATCATGACTATAGATTTATTAACTTATAATCTTAATAAACAACGTAGCAGTATCAGATACTCACAAACTGGTAATTATAGGTCTAAAGTGGTACTTCGCGTTTGAAATTGCCTGCATATATAGATCAGATCATATAGAAGACATGTCTATAGGGCTTAACAACTTCAATCTCCCTGAATCTTGAAGTTGCCTAATGCCTAACTTAGAAATCTGTTCGCATGCATTTGTTGTCTAATTGCGAAGACTAACTTGAGAATTAAACTGTATTTAATTGCAGTCCTATTTGTTTTGAATTATCACCTATTTTTGACATTTTCTTAGCAGCCTAAGTCAAGTCTAGAACCACCAAAAGTAGTGGTCAATGCCTCCTGGAGCATAGGTATGGGAGGGGTAGTGCATGAATAAGGCACGATTTAGAATCAACTAGTGCACTTTAGGTAACAGCTTAAAGATAGTAATCGGGTAGCAGGAGGTGATAGTCTGTGCCCACTGAATAATACGAGTAACACCCCATCTTGAGGGAGTTACAAAGTATTATTTATGTTGCACAGGGTGATCCTTTAGGCTAAAAAACATAGGACCCCCCCCCCATGTTATTCCTATTTACCTTTGAATAAAGTGTTTGTATTTACTCAAGTCTTCTGATAATAAAATTTCCCAAATTTCTTGCGTTTCTCTGTCTTTGTTTATCTAACTAATTCATATAATTCAAGTTTGTCTGGGACCCATAATTGTGGACCTCGAAGAGTGCCTAACACCTTCTCTTCGAGGTAATTTCGAGCCCTAATCTAATTTCTGGTGATGCAAACTAGTCAAACCTGAGTTATATGCAAATAGGTGCCCTAGCGCACCTTAAACCATTAGGTGGCGACTCTACTCTTTTAATAATTCCTTAAAAGAGTTTTCACATATCGAAAGCCAATTTTGCGAGAAAAGGGGCGCGACAGCATGGCGACTCTGCTGGGGATATTTAGGCTTTTACCATAGCAAACTTGGTTTATATGAATTAGTCTTCTCTGATAAACGTGATTCCTTTTCTTTTTTATTTTTGTTTCTACATGAATTATCCCGTTCATGATGTAAATCCCTTCCCCTCTTTGCTCAAAATTGGCTATAACATGTGTATTCCTTTTTCTAGTCGTACGTATTTGCCCCAAGTCATTTATTTTAAAAATTTCTACATCATATCTCTCCCCATCCTTACTCCCTCTCTTATTTTATTACCATTCCTATATTGCACGAACTAACTTTTTCTTGTTTTTTTTTTTTATGTCTTTTACATTTCTTTTTAATACTGCATTTATTGTTTTCATCATGAAAAATATTTGACAACGTGTTATTTATCTTTGCATAAAGCATTATCCACATCATATTCCACTCGTACCCAATTAATACCATAGCGGCGCTTGATGAGTGACCACACTCTTCTGAAATCACCCTTCAAATTTGGAAAGGCTTATTTTCGGTAAAACTAGTCGATCAGCGGTGCAGTTGACGGTTCCGTGCCTTTCCATATCAAGCTGTCCGCTTGAGGGTACTGGTCTAGATTCTTCTAGAAACCCCACTCTAATACCAACTGTGCATGCATCATGTCCAAACCTAGTATGAGTTAGAACGATGTCCGCGTGATAACCCGCTAAGGAAAACCTTGTCCAAAGTTCGTCGGGATTCCCATAATCCTAATGGACACCATCACGATATGTGCATTATTTGGAGAAAATGTGCCGGTATGCTGATCATTAATGTGTAAATAGTAAAATCTGATGGGGGAAAGGGCTAACTCTATTTGTTTTGCAGAAATGAGGCACGAAGTACCCGAGTTTTTCATGGTTCAAAACATCCCACCTTTGATGCTTAATTGGTGGAAAAGCCTCTCACCTAGTGACAAAAACCATGTAAAAAGAGTCCTCGGGAATCTACCCTCCTTATTAGACATTCAGCAAAACAACGCATTGATCGAGGCTGCCACCATATTTTGGGATAAGAAGAGAGTTGTCATCCATTTTGGCGACATATAAATGACTCCTCTTTTAGAGGAAATAGGAGGCTTCGCTGGGCTCCCATAGGATACTCATAGCTTTTTGGTATCGGAAAACCGCACTCCTCGAAGTTTCTTGAAAATGATGGGTTTTAAGAAACATGATGAATCGCACTGTTTGAAGAAGTCATACATATCATTTGAGTTCCTTTATGAACTCTATGGCATAGCATGTCATAGCGCCTTCACCGTAATGAACTTGCCATTACTTCCTTGGGTTGGACATACCGCCGGGTTTTTGTATTTGTTATCTGTTTTTTGGGGATGCTGATATTTCCAATAAAGGGGGAAAGGATCCACACTCACCTAGATATGGTCTCTATGACTTTAATGGAGGGAATTGAGGGGAAAACATACACCATCGTCCCTATGATCTTAGCTGAGATGTACCGGGCCCTAGGCCGCTGCAAAAAAAAAGGATATGGGAACTTTAAGGGTTGCAATCTTTTACTGTAGGCATGGTTATTAGAAAACTTTCAGAGAGGTGAATACCGTCAAGAAATTCCGCGACGACCATGGAATGACCATATAGCCTATCATCATCCGAAAAGAATGACTTTGATCCTAAATAGGTTTGCGCAACCAGGAAATGTTGTAAGCCGGATACGTTTCTTTAGCAACTTGACTGATGCAAAGGTGCATTGGATGTTCAAATGTTTCCCAAGCAGCAAGTTCATCATCAAGTCAGAGAAACCATTCATCTAGTGCTGATCGGGTTAAGAGGAATCCATCCTTATGCTCCTATAAGGGTAATGAGGCGGGCTGGGAGAAAGCAGGTTATACCTCGGGTTTAAAACATGGTCCAGTACAAAGCAGACTTCAAGGGGAACACCATTCTATTCAATTTCGAGGCACATCATATGTAGAATTAAAAGATCATTATGGAGAAAGATACCATTGAGCCAGATCGGTATCATGTCATCTATGTGTACTTCTATCCATCATGGTTGGTAGATGATATAGCAGGGGATGTCAAGCCAGGCATTTGGAACAACATAAAGTGGACATGGAAGTAATCAACGAGTGGTATGAAATCTCTACTAAATCAACAGAGAGGTTGGAATATTTGGAGCAGGGGTTGATGGAGCTTGAGGGGAAGATGAGGAAAATTATTTCAAACTGTTAGAATGCAGAGAGAAACGAAGGAGGGCATCTAGCAAGGGCTTATCTGTTGTTGGACATGCGCGACCTGGGGAACCTGATTGATGGAGCCAATAAGTCCAAGCATAGAGAAGGTCCCTCTGATACCAAATAGATTAGGAAAAATGTTTTATTGCTTTCTAGACTAATTTTAGACTTTGGTTGTATTAAGGCAAATACCATTAGTAACTTTTTCTCATTATTGTCGTTTTAGTATAGATTTGGTTCATTTTTAATATTAATTAAATGATGCAGTTATTGACATCAATTTTCTCAAAATCTATAAGTCGCTTAGGCCTACCTCGGGCACAATGAGGTCCTCAAATTAGGAAGCGAATTTATAATTCTGCAATACGTGTTTAAATACCTCAAACATCTTTCTAATACTCCCTACTGACTTGGTTACCTTTTGTTTTCTTTTATTTTGTTTATTCCCATTCCCTAAGGTTGGTTCGTGTATACTAGCATCATCAACATATCATACCAGATCCAGAGGTCCTCTACCTCCTCCTTCTCCAAGTGATCCCAAAAACAAAGGAAAAACCAAAATGAATGATATGAGCGGTATCAAGAAAGACGAAGCTACTTAGGAAGAGAATGTCGAAACTTTAGATGGTCGGAGTACTCCAGCACAAAACGACTTGGTCTTACGATTGGAACAGAAAGTACTGGAGTTACAAGGGGCACTTGAGTAGGTCCGGAACTTGGAAAACGTTTCCCTCACCCTGAAAATCTCCGACATCAACCAACAAAACACCCAAAATCCAGCGCCTCCCCAGAACACACAAAACCAGCATTCGCAAAATCCTCCCGCACCTCATCAATATGCCACACCTCCTCAAAATCCCAATCCTCCACCAGTATCGACCCCTCCACAACATCATCACCATCCAACCTAGTATCCACAATTCACCACCTACCATACTCCTTAAAATGCACCACAACCTACCCCTGATCCCCAAAACTCAACCAACGACCACCACTTCGCCCAAATTCCTGGAGTCCATCAGAGTATACCTATATACATGGAAACCTTACCCCAGACTCCACAACAGACCCTGTAAACACCAAAGTTCATCGAGAAGGACCTGTTCATCAAGAACATGGCAGAAGAACTCAAGAAACTTATTGGCAGAGTCCAAAGTGTCGAAGGTGGTAAAGAGTTCAACGGTTTAAATTATGAGGATTTATGTATTCAGCCGGATGTAGAACTACCAGAGGGTTACAAACCTCCTTAGTTCGAAATGTTCGACAGGACAGGTGATCCGAAGGTACATTTGAGAACGTATAGTAACAAGCTTGTAGGTGTTGGGAAGGATGAAAGAATCAACATGAAGCTATTCATGAGGAGCCTCACTGGAGACGCCCTATCTTGGTACATCAACCAGAACCCGAAGAATGGGTTAATTGGGTAAGCATGGCGTCAGATTTTATGGATCGATTCAGGTCCAATACAAAAATGCGCCAGACATTTTCTATATTCAGAATATAAAGAAGAAGCGAACGGAAACTTTTCGCGAGTATGCTACTCGGTGGAGGTCTGAAGCTACAAAAGTAAGGCTAGCACTGGAAGAAGAACAAATTAATAAGTTCTTTGTCCGAGCTCAGGATCCGCAATACTACAAGAGACTGATGTTATTGAAGACCATAAACTTTCCGACATCATCAAATTGGAAGAAATAATATAAGAAGGGATTAAGAGAGGAATGATGACAAATTTTGAAGCGCTCCAGGATACAACCAAAGCCTTGCAGTCAGGTGGTATTTCTAAAAAGAAAGAAGTAGGGGCAGTGATGGTGGCCGAAGGTCCAAACTCTCCTCTCACATACTAAACACCCCACCCACATATCAGCCTTCACCTCCCAGATACCAACAACCTGCCGCCACTTACCATACTTATAACAACCAGCCAACATACTACCATTCATCACCAGCCCGCTAATACTACCCAAATCCTAGACCAAATTTTTACAGCAGACCGCCCAGACAATACACCCCAATTGCTCCCATCGACCAATTGTACGAAAGACTGAAAGCTTCCGGTTACGTCACTCACATTTCAACTATTGCTATGGAAAATTCCTCCCAATGGATTAATCCAAATAAGACATATTCCTACCACTCGGGCATGAAGGGTCATACTATTGATGAATGTCGCACTTTGAAGGATAATATCCAGACATTGACTGATGCCAAAGTTATACAAGAAAAAGAAGTTGCACCTAATGTCCGTAACAATCCTCTCCTGAATTGCAGGGGCGAGGGCGTAAATGTGATAGAAACCGATGAAGAATGGGATACGGAAGGGTCAATTAGACTCATTCGTGAAGGGGATGAGGCTAAAATACCTCTAGTCACTCTCACAACTATCGTGGTATAGATTCAAGCAACAATTTAGGTCGATATAGGCACACAAACTCCATTTTAGGTCGAAGTGACAACACCCTCAGCCGCACCAACCCCGTTTGAAGTCGAAGTGACAACACCCTTCACCGTGACAGTAGCACCTACACTGTCCTTTAAGTCCAATGTTATAACCTGGGACTATGTTGCAAAATCAAGAAGGAAAGGAAAAGCAAAAATGGAGGAAACAGGGTCCCAAAGGACTTGGTTTGATGTCTAATTCCAAGTGTTAGACAATTTCAACCTCTGTTTACAGATGGGCCTGACTTGGTTTGATGTCTTATTCCAAGTGTTAGACATATCCTCCACATACAATCTATTGTTGGGGCGACCTTGGATACATGTTACAGGGGTCGTAGCCTCTACTCTACACCAGGGCATGAAGTTTGAATGGAATCATCAGGAAGTAATCATCCATGGGGACAAAAGTAATCCGTTCTACACCAATCAAATAGTTCTGGTTATTGAAAATAGAAGAAATATGGGTGGAGAAACATACCATCGCATCGAGCGTGTTAACGCAGTGGAGAAAGATAAATGGTGGAGTAATAAGATAGAAAGTATATTGGCATGGATATGGTATGATCCTGGTAAGGGTTTTGGTAAGAATCTCCAGGGTATCACTAAACCTATACAACTAAAGCGTCACGGCACAACCTTTGGGCTTGGATATAAGTACACCTGGAAGGAGTATAACGATTGGTCACCGCGATGGTGTTGTCCTTATTACCCTCTTGAGAAGTCAGTACCACATTTGAGCCGGTCTTTTCCTCAAGCCGACATGATGTGGGGATCTGAAGAAGACGAAGTTCTAGTTGGCATAAGGAATCTGTTCTTGGAAGATGAAGACATGGACTGTAGTGCAATAGCTGAGGAGGATGAGGAGGATGAGGAAGAAGGTCTCGTCATTCAGATAGTGGAGAATGAGTTGTTCTCAAAAATTGGACTGCTACACCATCAAGGGCCCGTCAGGTTCCTGGGTAGACTGGCAATTAGCATCTTTTACTTTGAAACTAATTTTTATGGGCATTGTAAGACATTTTTTCAGTATTTTGTTTTAATATTTTCTTTGAAATAATTGTTCGAATCATTAAAACTGCATTTGTTTGACATTTTAATATTTATCGATAGATTGTTGTTTTAGTATTTATTATTATCCTTTATATTTTCTCTCTACAACGCTATTATTACTTATCCTGATGAACCTGCAACTGTGACATGTAATGAGACAATACAACATAAGGATAGTGATTCAGAGGAAATAGAAGAAGAAGAAGAGGAAGAAGAAGATATAATACATGAGGAAATTGTCAGAGAAATGGAAAATTTTCAGAGCATGCTCCTCCTGGCTACAAGAATACACCAGGATTTCGTCAATGAATACAATAACGAATGAGTCCAAATAGGGCTGGAATACAATGTTCATCAAATGCATAAACTTTTCTAGGGCATTGATCAGCCCAAAAGACATCACCAAGAACTCATAATAGTCATATCGGGTCCTGAAAGCTGTCTTAAGAATGTTTGAATCTCGAATCTTCAGCTGGTGATACCCGTACCTCAAATCAATCTTAGAGAACACCCTCGCTCCCTAAAGCTGGACAAATAGATCATCAATACGAGGCAAAGGATACTTGTTCTTGACTATGACCTTGTTCAACCGCCTGTAATCAATGCACATCCTCGCGGAACCATCTTTCTTCTTCACAAATAGAATCGGTGCACCCCAAGGTGACACGTTAGGCCGAATAAACCCCTCATCATGGTGTTCTTAAAGTTTTTCTTTCAACTCCGTCGATGCCATACAACACGGTGGAATAGAAATGGGCTGAGTGCCTAACACCAAATCAATACCAAAGTCAATATCCCTGTCAAACGGCATGCCCGACAGTCTGCAGGAAACACATCCGGAAAATCATGTACTACCGAAACAGAATCAGTGGTAGGAGTCTCTCCACTAACATCCCTCACAAAAGCTAAATAGAATAGACAACCCTTCTCAACCATATGCCGAGCCTTCAAATATGAAATCATCCTACTAGGTACATAGTCTATAGAACCGCTGCACTCAACCCTTGGAAAACCCGGCATCGCCAATGTCACGGTCATAGCGTGACAATCTAGAACAACATGACATGGAGACAACTAATCAATACCCAATATCACATTGAAGTTAACCATACTGAGCAGCAAAAGGTCCACTGGGGTCTCCAGACCCCAAATAGTCACCACACATGACCGATATAAGAGGTCCACAAAAATAGTATCGCCCATGGGAGTAGACGCATGAACAAACGAGACTAGATATTCACGGGGCATATCCAGAAAATGAGCGAAAATAGGAGGAAACATATGAATAAGTGGAACCAGGGTCAAATAATACCGAGGAATCTTCTTGGAAAACTGAAACAATACATATAATCGCAACATCTGAAGCAATGGCATTTGGTTTGATAGGGAGTGCATAGAAACGAGCCTGATCACCACCTGATCGACCTCCCCTTCTAGGGCGACCCTTACCGGACTGACCTCCGCCCCGAGCTCACTGGACGGGTGGTGAAGTAACTGGTGCTGAAGTCGAAGGCTGTCTCCTCTACGGAGATAGACCTCCATGATGACGAGGAAACTGCCTCAACATATTCCCAAACTCCCCACACTCAAAACAACTCCCTAGTGCCGGTGACGGGAACTGGAGGAAGCCCCGAGCACCAGGATAATTGGTAGAAGAACCTGGCATAAAGAAGCCCTGAACGGATGAAGCACGAGAAGAACTCTAGGCTGGGAAGGCACTAAGTGATGAGTGGACCCGATGAGAACTGTGAGAACTATGGCCTGATGATGAACCGCGGTGAACTGGGCGGGCCGCCTGAGCATGCCTGAAAGGATAGCCTCTGCCCTGCTGTAATTGACCCCCATGAGGAGCACCACTGAATCCACCATGTCCCCTAGCCCTTTTGGCCTCCCTCTCAATCCTCTCCTCACTGCGAACCATCTCAATCTACCGAGCAATGTCAACAACCTCATCAAACATAACACCAAACACTATTTCTCTGGTCATAAGCAGTCGCAGCTGAAAAGTGAGGCCATCTAAAAACCTCCTAATCCTCTCGCTGTCTGTGGGAACCTACCAGATAGAATGATAGGCCAACTGGACATATCACCCTGATGAAGCTGCTCAAACTTGCGCAGCTCCTCTCTTCGGGACTGAGGCATGAACTTCTCTAGAAGATAACAGAGACCTCCTGCAAAGTAAAGGGTATTGTGCCAACCAGCCTACACCTCTCGTAAGCCTCCCACCAATTGAATGCAGCCCTAGAGAATTGGAAGGTAGTGAATGAGACCCCACTGGTCTCCCGAATGCCTACTTTACGGAGTATCCTCTAACACTTATCCAATAAACTGTGTGCATCCTCACCCTCTGCACCACTGAAAGATGGAGGCTCGAGTCTCCTAAACCTCTCCAATCTATGATGCTCATCCCCAGGCATAACAGGAACCACATAGTCCTGATCAGTTGCAACCAGATGGGCTGGTGGTGCCCCCGGTGTCTGGAGTTCCTAAACAACCTGCTCGGGTGTGCCGACGGCGGGAGTCTGAGTGCCTCTCTCGGCGTGAGAAGTGGCTGTGGCCGTCAAAATAGAGACTACCTGAGCAAGGCCGATACACACTATCAGAATCTGAGCTAGGGTCTCCTGATGGCCAGGAATCACAATAGGCATAGGTGGGGCCTGAGCTTGTCCCGCTAGAACATCTACGACAAGAACCAGTTCCTGATCTGGGGCAACTGGGGGTCTGCAGGTATTGTTCTGGCTGATGTGCGGGCTGCACATCTACCCCTACCATAGCCTCAACCAAGACCTCGACCTCTCGCGGTCCTGGCTGGTGGTACTGGTTGCTGGTCCTCCTGTCCGGTAGTGCGAGTTCTCACCATCTGTGAGAGAGTGAAACAACAGAAGTTTAGTTACCAGAATCAACATATTCGCACGACAAGAATTCAAGGATGTGAGATTTTCCTAAAGGTTCTACAACTTCTCGAAGATAAGTACGGGCATCTCTGTACCGATCCGCAAGAATCTACTAAACCCACTCATGACTCGTGAGACCTATGTAACCTAGGCTCTGCTACCAACTTGTCACGACCCAAAACTCAAACCTGTCGTAATGGCGCCTATCGATGGTACTATGCCAGCCGACTTCCACATTACTATAATAATTCATTAAAATATACGCCAAAAGACATTTTTGTATAACAGGATTTCACAAAAAGAAAACAAGAGTTGAACTTAAAAATAGAAATGCGGAAAGAAAAGCCCCAAACATCGGGGTGTCACTGAGTCATGAGCAACTACTAAAAACTTGTCTGACAATAACAAGACTAACATAGTATGGAAAAAATCAAAAATACAACTAAGGGGAAGATAAAGAAGAAGAAAGCAGGGCTGCTATCGCCAGACAACAACCTTTCTATCTCCAATGGTCAGCTACAGGAATATTAGCAGGCGCTACCGTGGCCAAAAATGCCTGGATCCGCACACAAGGTGAAGGGAGTAACGTGAGTACACCAACTCAGTAAGTGACACGAGTAAATAAAGGTTGAGAAGTGGTGATGATCTAGATTCAAGTACAGTTCATATCACAATATTCAGTAAAGTACGATATGCTTTACAACTAGATTTTAAGTCAAATCAGCTTGTTTAAATCAAGTTCCAGTAAAATTAATTAAAAATATCTTTCAACAGTTCTCAAATAATGACTCAAAGCAACTATGAGCATAAATGATGAAATCATATACCGCCCCTCAGGAAAACATCACTCAGTCCTCCCAATCACTACAACCTCACAATCACTCAGCACTCGGCACTCGTACTCAATAGGTACCTGCGCTCACTGTCGCGTCCCCTTTTTTCTCACAAAATTGAGGTTTACACATTTTTTAGACAACTCCCTTCCTTTTGAGATGGGATATGAGGTTTGAATAGTCACTACCTAACGGATTAAGGTGCATTAGCGCACCTAGAGTAATTAACTCATGAAACTAGTTTGCATCACCAGAGATCGAGTAAAGACTCAAAATTACCTTGAGAGAAAGGTGTTATTCACCCTTCGAGGTCCACAACGGTGGGTCCCGACAGATCTTAATTAAGCGAATTAGTCTTTAAGGGAAAATAAAGCAATTTAGACAACTACTATTTTAAACAGGAATTAAAAAGGTCCTAAGTTTTTTAGCCTATATGATCATTTCCATGCAAAACTTAGTAAATTTCCCCAGGTGGGGGTGATACACATAGTATTAGCGCATATGTCATCATCTCCTTTACTACCCAATTACTATCTTTCAGTTGTTACTTAAACATTCTAGTAGCTTCTAACTCGTGCCTTATGCATGCACTACCCGTCCCTTACCTATGGTCCTGGAGGTGTTTAGGACCTCTATTTAAGGTGGTTCTAGACCGGCTTAGGTTACTAAAAAAAAATGAGAAAACTAAGCGACAAACAAAAATTCAGATAGGACTATCACATAAAGAGAAAATAGGGGCTCATGTTAACCTCCACAAGTAAACAACAATTGCACGCAACCCCAACAGACAACTTTTACCAATTTAAGACCCTATAGGCAGGATATCTAGATGAGCATAAACAGAATATAAGACGGTAGTTTATTAAAGCGAGCAGTGGTACCTATCAGTTTGGCTACTGATTTTTTTAAAACTCTGAATCTGGGCAAACTTCAAGAAGTACTAAATCACGGTTCTTTTTAGCGCCCAGAATTCCTATAAGTTTGCTTAAGTGATAACCAGAGCAGAATCTTATAGGCATTATATCTACAACTGTTAATTATAAACCTATAACATAATTCATAAACGAGTTACTAGTTTTAACATACATGTTTTTATCCTTTAGACCCTATAGACATGCTTTCTAATTTGCAGAATTAGCTAACTCCTATAGGCATGATTTCAAAGTATTAGAACGGATTTGTTTATTTCCTATAGACATGCTTTCTAGTTTACAGAATTAGTTAACTCATGTAGGCACGATTTCTAATTTACAGAATTAATTAATTCCTATAAGTATGATTTCTAATTTACAGAATTAATTTATTGCTCTAGGCATGATTTCTAGGTGCTCAAACTGATTTATTTTTTTCCTATAGACATGCTTTCTACGTTTGAAAACAAATTTAACCCTATAGGCATGATATCTAAATTGACTTTTATATCTCCTATAGGCATGACATCTATGAGAGCAGGAACTTTAAAAAAATTTCCAGGCAAGTGTATTAAGTTACACAAATAAGATCCTATACACATGATCTCTAATGCACATTGAGATTGGAAATAGGTGTTGATCCTATGCACATGGATTCTAATACATAATTATAAAAGACTCATAGGCAGGTTTCTAATATGCCAAAATAAGACAGTTTAGAGTCATAAACAGCCAGAAGGGAATCCTATGGACAGGATCTCTAAATACACATAAGGAATCAATACAATGGACCCATAGGCATGATTTCAATCCCAAGATTTGAATAAAGATATATAGAATCCCCACACTCAGCTTTTACTAATAACCCCAATATCTATTCATTACAAGGATTATTACATTATTACAGACCAATATAAATGAATTACATAAAGCTATTCATTACATTATAGGGAGCCTTAGCATGCCGAACATCAACCCGGAAGCGAGTCCTTCAAGCAAACAAGTCTGATGTCCACAGGTAGTCTATCCATAATACACAAATGGGCTTATGGTGTGTCAAAGTTCCCAAGGGCCTCAGGGACCCCGGGCAATGCTCACACCAGAACCTTTCTCAGAGTAATTGTTGTAAATGATTGGAAGACCAACCCCAGTGTGTCAGAGTTTGGAGGAGTCTCGTGGACCCTGGGCAATGCTCACGCTGGGGGTGGTAGGACCTTAGATAACTAAGAATAGAAGTTTAAAAACAGTATATAAGGGTAGGGTATAATTTTAGAAAAGCATTTTGATTTTCAGAAGCGGGAAACAAGTTACAAGACTACAAACAGAACAAAACCACATTTCAGCATATTGGTTCAGACATGGTACCACTAGTTAAACAATCACAACAAGAGCAGGAACACTTAAATTATAGACAGAACTAAACAGGGTCATAATTGAATCGAACAAGGTTTCACATTGCAGAAGTTGACTTAGTTTATTAATTATTACTAGATGGAATCAAATTGACATGGATTAAGAAAAGAAACATACTGAAGTTATAAGCAGAACGAAATAACATAAACTAGGACATAGCTACTAAAAAAAAAAGAAACAGAACATGAACTATATGTCTGCCAGAAGCATGTTGGAATTTGAAGCACTAACCACACATACATGTAGAACAAAGAAGTAACAAATACTAAAGCATACTAGTTAGAAACTAAACTGGAAACATATAATAAACAGGACATCTCGAGGTTTCAAGTAAGCTAATCATATAAGTCACAGGGAATAAGGACTGAAGCATAGTATTTGAGAAAGAGATGGCTAGGAAACAAATATCAAAACAGAAGCATGTTGATGTCTATAGTAAACTGGCTACATACCATATAGAATAAAACATGATAACAGAAATTGAGGCAGTTAAGGAGATAACAAACAGGAAGGTGAAGGCAATTGGAATCCAAGAGTCTAGCCTTGGCTTTCAGCCGGCTAGACAATGCAGTAAATTAGAGTGATAGAAAGAACTCAAGTTGTGTGAGTGTGAGTGTGTGAGTATAGGTTGGTAAGCCTGAGCTTGTGTCACAACATGTGTTTAAAAACCAGAACAATGAGAGTCTTTTATAGCATACAATATAGTAGAAAAAAAAGGTAGGAAATCAATCCTACACAATTAAGGCATGAGAATAACTTCGGAATAAACCAGTAGTCAAGTATCAGATCAAAATAAGGTAAGGAAATAGTTCCAGAATCAATTATAAGTCGGACTCTACTAATCAAAGCATAAAAATCAGGACAATAAAGGGAGTTAAGGAAAGTAGTACAAGTAATTAGTCACATAAATAAGGTAAGAACAGGTAAAATATATATAAGGAAATACTGTTACTAAAGGAAAGCTGGCTTCAAAACCCAATTTAGGTAAGTAAAATCAATTAACACTTAATTTAAAAGTAAACAGGCAGAAACAGTAGGATAAATAAATAATCGAACCCTAAGAGATACATATAGATGAAACCAATTGAATCAAGTGAAAATCATTCGAAAGTAAACAGAAAAACCAGAGATGAAACCTTTAAATGTTAAAACATTTTCTTGCAAAAAAATTGTTTAGAATCAAAACCCTAGAAAATTGGTCATAAAATAATAAAAGTAGTAAGAAACAGAAATATCGAAATTTTAAAGGGGAAGTACTAAAACAAACATTGAATCATTTCATATCTAACAAGATATAAGCAGATTCATCTAGAAAATAGACAAGTTCATAAAAAAAATAACAAAAGTGAACCAAATCTTGTTTGAACCAGAGATTTCAAACCATTACATACAAAAAGATTCGTACTCACAGGTATTAGAGTGAACATAGAAGAAATAGCTGAGATATGAGGGATTTTGAACCATATTTGGTTCGAATCTTTTGAGATTCACATCAAGTAATAGAAGGATCGTATAACCAGTAAAAAGATGAAGCCAAATAAGGCATGGAATCGAAGGAAAATCCCATGATTCAAGAGGGATATGTGACGGCGGGGCTAGGGTCCGAAGGGGTGAGTGAGAGGAGAGCAGAGTGAGAGGCGGGGGATTTGGATTAGTGAGGTAGGGTTTGGGGGGTTTGGTATATTAAAAAAGGAAAGATTGTCATGGACCGTTGATCTTCTGTGATCAACGGCCAGGATTAAATATGGGAGTTGGGCCGGTTACAACAATTGGGTTATTGGGTTTGGGTTATGGGTAAGGTTAGGGTATTGGGCTGGATCCGAAAATTAGTTTAAAGAGAGGCTATTTGTTAAATACCGAATTAATTTGATAAAATTTATAGAAATAGCTAATAAATGATAAAAATGCTATTTGTGTATGACAGTGATTTAAAATAATTACTTAATATTATAAAAACATAAAAGGTTATTTTGTGTAAATAAAGTAATAATGCATATATGGGCTATTATTGCAATGTTATTGCAATTATAGCTTGAAGATACAAATATAATTAGGCATAAAATGATTAAAGCTTAATATGAATATAAATGATAAAAATTAAGTAATAAAATTATTATAAAATCATTTGTGATGCAATTATTAATTATTTAGACAACAAAACAATGAAATAATTTAATTCAAAGTCCTTTTAAAATTATAGAAAATTATGGAAAAATATTAATTGATGCGCATGCATTGTTTTGAAGATATATATGCATTTTGGAAGTATTATATGAAAAGTTAGGTATCAACAGCTGCCCCTCTTTACCCGGGAAGGATGAAAGAGTTGTCGGGTAAAGACATGATAGCCAATTTTGACTGAATAGGGTGATTTGAGAAACATAGGCCGCACTCTGGTTTCCGAACTGACTACATATCCCTGGTTTTATAGGAATTAGGCCATGTGTAGTTCTGGATCCACCAGCGAAATGTACTGATGACGGATACAAGGTTCCGAATAGGGGAAATGGTTACGGTGAGTGGTCAGGTTTGAAAGAGTATGAAGGAACTGGAGAGGGATTATTCCTGTTGTAATAATGATTACTCAATGGGTCACCTGCAAATTAGAAGATTTACTACAAGCATATACGTATAAATTTGCATAAATTTAGACATGATGCAAATTCCATTCAAACCATGATAGTTGTCTTTGGACGGTTGAGGATGATGTCCTTAGACCATGATGTCCCGGGCCATGAATTGTGCGGTAAGGGATTCGTAGACCATGAAATGATGTTCTCGGGCCATGAAAATGGTGCCTTCGAACCATGACTCCTTTGAATAATGATATGCAAGTTTGAGAGATCCTCAAGCCATGGCATATTGTCTTCTGGCTGTGAGGATGGTGCCTCCAGACTATGGCGCCTTTGGACAAGCTGGCGATATTTAATCCCATGAGGTGCAAAGACATGGTGCTGGAAGCAGTCAAGACGAGGCTTAGTCTTGTATGAAGTTGAGGGAAGAGCTTAGCCCGAGAGAAGAAAATAATGTAAGAGAAACAGTTCTTAGTCTCGTGCAAGATTCGGAACAGTGCTTAGTTAGTGCAAAGAGAAAGCAGTGCTTAGCTGTATGCAAAGAGGAGGTAGGGCTTAGCCTTATGCAAGATTTAGACAAGGCTTCATCCCATGCAAAAATAGGGACAGTGCTTAGTCCCATGCAAAGAGAAGGCAGTGCTTAGACTTATGCAAGTGAAGAGGCATGACTTAGCCTCATGTAAATGATTTGAGACAGGACTTAGTCTCATGCAAGATGAAGGAAGTGTTTAGCCTTATGCAAGTGGAGAGGCAGGTCTTAGCCTCATGCAAGAATTGAGACAGGGCTTAGTCTCATACAAGATGAAGGGAGTGCTTAGCCTTATGCAAGTGGAGAGGCAGGGCTTAGCCTTATGCAAGGATTGAGACAGAGGTCTGTCTCATGCAAGATGAAGGTAGTGCTTAGCCTCATGAAAGGACTGATACATGGCTTAGTCTCATGCAAAGAGAAGTCAGTGCTTATCCTTATGCAGATGGAGAGACAGGCTTAGCCTCATGCAAGGTTCGGGAAAGTGCTTAGTTCCATGCAAAGAGAAGAGTAAGAGTGAAGTATTCTTAGCTAACAATGTATTTCATGCATAGCGATTGTGTCGTTGTGATGGTGTTTATCATGATGATATAGTTATGCAGCCAAAGAAAATTTGTGAGTTTTTGCGGGGGGAGGTTGGTTCGTGCCTTTGCTTTCTCGATTTTCTCCGCGCTGTCTGAAGATCATGTTTAAGCTATTAGGGTAGCATTTGGCTAAAGAAAAGTTTCTTTTTCAAAAGCATGAGTGCATAATTTCAAAAGACATAGTAGTATATAGTTGAGAATTTATTTAGATGAACCAGTAACTGTGACACAATCAGAGACATTGCGACTTCTTCTGCCGTAGAATTTTGAGAGGGATCCTCAAAATTCTACCACAGTTAAGTAGATGAATTTCCTGACTGCTCAATGCGCTCGGGTTGGCTGAACTTGCTTCGGAATTTTGAGGGTCCTTTTCAAAATTCTGCCCCAGTTTCTAATTATGAGGAAATAGAGATTTTATTGAATTGTGATCAAACCCACAGGGCTGCGTACGTATCCCCTCTTAAACGGGAATCGGGTCAAGCATACTTCAATTTACATCACATGAATAAGCATGATTGGTTTACACATAATATCTTTTGACTGCGTCTGAGTTGATAGGCTTTGGCCAAATTTCCCCATCCATCTCGGCGAGTATGAGTGCTCCTCCTGTCAATACTATGTGAACCATGTAAGGACCTTCCCAGTTGGGAGAGAATTTCTCTTTGGGTTCATCTTGATGCAGAAAGATCTTTTTATTCCCCTGGTGCAAACTGTCTTGGCTTGACTCTTTTGTTGAAGGCTCTGGACATTCAGTTCTGATAAAGCTGACCGTGACATACTGCATTCATCCTTTTTCCCTCTATGAGGGCTAGTTGCTCATGGCGACTTCTTACATATTCTGCGTCGCTGAGTTCGGCTTCTTGTATGATTCTCAAGGAAGGAATTTCCACTTCGGCCGGAATGACGGCTTCAGTGCCATAAACCAGTAGATAAGGGGTTGCCCCGGTTGATGTGCGGGCTGTGGTACGGTATCCTAGTAAGGCAAATGGTAGTTTCCCGTGCCATTGTTTGTGATTCTCTACCATTTTCCTTAGTATCTTTTTGATGTTTTTGTTGGCAGCTTCTACGACTCCATTTATTTGAGGCCTGTATGCTGTGGAATTCTTGTTCTTGATTTTGAAAGTTTCACACATGGCTTTCATCATATCACTGTCGATATTGGCGGCATTGTTAGTGATGATGGACTATGGAACCCCAAATCGACAGACGATTCGGTCGCGGACAATATCCGTAACGACCTTCTTGTTCACAACTTTGTATGATGCAGCTTCAACCAATTTAGTGAAGTAATCGATGACCATTAAAATGAACTGATGCCCATTTGAGGCGGTGGGCTTGATTGGACCGATAACATCCATTCCCCAAGCGGTAAAGGGCCAAGGTGAGCTTGTTGCATTAAGCTCCTTCAGCGGTACTCGTATCATGTCTGCATGTATCTGACATTAATAGCACTTCTGAATATACCGGATGTAGTCTGTTTCCATGGTCATCCAAAAGTAGTCGGCCCTGAGTATTTTGTTGGCCAAGACAAAGCCATTCATTTGTGGGCCGCAAGTTCCGGCGTGTATCTCCTCGAGAAATTTAGAAGCCTCTTTTGCGTCAACACACCTTAACAGTCCTCCACTTTGGAAGAAATGATTGGGCAATCTCCGAAGGGTGTGTTTCTGGGTATGGTGTGCATGTTCCGGGTATTCTCCCTTTCTCAAATATTCTTTGATGTCATTGAACCACGGGTTTCCATCCGTTTCTTCTTCAACATGAGCACAATATGCCGGCTGATTATGGATCCTGAATGGGATTGATGAAATTCTTGTCTGGACGTTGTATCATTGATGACAGGGTGGCCAATGCATCAGCAAACTCGTTTTGAATTCTGGGGACATGCCGAAATTCTATCTTTGTGAACCTCTTCTTCATTTCTTGTACATGATGCAGATAAAGTAGTATTTTGGAATTCTTGGTAGCCCACTCTCCTTGTACCTGGTGCACAAGCAGATCTGAATCGCCGATCACCAGCAGTTCCTGAATATTCATATCAATATCCAGGTTAAGTCCTAATATGCAAGCTTCATATTCCGCCATGTTGTTAGTGCATGGGAATTTGAGTTTTGCAGACACTGGATAATGTTGATCGGTTTCTGATACCAAGACGACTCTGATACCCACTCCTTTAAAATTTGCTGCTCCATCAAAAAACATCATCAAACCGTCGTAGGACTCAACAATATCTTCTCCTACGAATGATACCTCCTCATCCGAAAAATACGGTTTTTGGGGTTCGTATTCTCCTCCTACAGGATTTTCAGCAAGATGTTCTGCTAATGCTTGTCCCTTGACTGCATTCTGAGTTACATAGATAATGCCAAACTCACTCAGCAAGATTTTCCACTTGGCCAGCTTCCCCGTAGGCATGGGTTTCTGAAAGATGTACTTCAGGGGGTCCATCCTTGATATGAGATATGTAGTATAAAGACAAAAGTAAGCTTTAGCTTTTGAGCTATCCATGTCAGATCACAACAAGTGCGTTCCAACAGAGAGTATCGTGCTTCATAAGGAGTGAACTTCTTGCTTAAGTAGTATATGGCCTGCTCTTTTCTTCCCATTTCGTCATGCTGTCCTAGAACACAACCAAAAGCTCCATCTAAAATTGCAAGGTAGAGTAGTAGTGGTCTACCTGGCTCTAGCGAGACTAAGACTGGTGGTATGGACAAATACTCCTTGATTTTGTTAGAAGCCTTTTGACAATCCTCGGTCCAATTGGTTGAGACATCCTTCTTCAACATTTTGAAACTCCACTCACATATTACTGTGGACTGTGCTATGAAATAGCTGATATAGTTGAGACATCCCAATAAAATAATCATATCCTTCTTGTTCTTTGGTGGTTGTAATTCCTGGATGACTTTAAACTTTGACGGGTCCAACTCTATTCCTCAGTGAGTGACGATGAATCCCAATAATATTTCGGCAGGAACCCCGAATGCGCACTTTGCGGGATTTAACTTTAAATTGTACTTCCGTAGTCGGTCAAAGAATTTCCTCAAATCTGCTATGTGATCTGTATCCCTACGTCATCCATATATACCTATATTTATTTATGTATCATGTCATGGAAGATCATTGGCATATCCCTCGTGTAGGTGGCCCTAGCATTCTTCAGCCCGAACGACATCATTTTGTAGCAGTACACTCTCAATGGTGTAATGAAGGCTATTTTTTTTGCGTCTTCTTCATCCATCCAAAGCTGATGGTAACCAGCGAAGCAATCTACAAAGGAATAGAGTTCATGCTTGGCGCAATTGTCGATCATAAGGTGTATGTTTGGTAGTGGTAAATCATCCTTGGGACTTGCTTTGTTTAGATCCAGATAATCAACACAAACTCTGACTTTACCATCTTTCTGTGGAACTAGTACAACGTTGGCCAACCTAGTTGGGTACTCAACTACTCTGAGGACCTTGGCTTCAATCTGCTTAGTGACTTTTTCCTTTATTTTCAGGCTCATGTCAGGCTTGAATTTTTTGAGTTTTTGCTTCACTGGGAGACACATTGGATTTGTTGGTAACTTGTGAGCCACTATGGATGTGTTTAACCCTGTCATATCGTCGTATGACCATGCAAAGATATCCTCATATTATTTCAGGAACCGAGTGTATTCCTCTTTCTCTGACAGTGACAAATGGATGCTTATGCGGATTTCCTTGACGGTTTCGAAATCTCCCAAGTTGACTATCTCGGTCTCGTCCAGGTTGGACTTGGGCTTGTTCTCAAAATTCTCTATTTCTCTGACGAACTCTTCATGTATTACATCCTCTTCTTCTATTTCTTCTGAATCGATGTCCTTTTGTTGTTTTGTCTCATTACATGCCACAGTCGTTGGTTCATCAAGATAAGAAATTGTAATGATGTACGGATTAAGATATGAAAAGAAAAATTGGTAATAATAAAACATCAAGCCATTTAAAATGTCAAACAAAATGTTTTTCAATAACTCAAATAACATTTTGGGAATATTGAAAATATTATTTAGGGCAAAAGAAAAAATTAAAAAGTGGAAATCATTTTTTAGAGAAGTGAACAATGCTATTCAGCCTTGCTACCCCAAGACTTGTCGGGCCCTCGATGGTTTAACAGACCAGTTCTTGGGGAATGCTCGTCTCTCCACAGCTTGGATGGGCCTTCCTCCTCCTCTTCCTCGATGATCACACAACAGTCCATATCATCATCTTCCAAGAACAAATTTCTCAAGCTGCCAATGCTTCTTCTTCCTCTGATCCCCATATTATATCGGCCTGATGGAAGGTCTGACTCAAGTGCGGCACGGGTTGCTAAAGAGGTTAATATGGACCACGCCACAGTGGTGACCAATCATCGTATTCCTGCCAGGTGTACTGATACCCTAGCCCAAAGGTTGTTCCATCGCGTTTCAACTGTATTTGCTTGGAGATACCCTGAAGGTTTTTACCGAGCCCCTTGCCAGGTTCGTACCCTTGCCATGCCAGTATACTCTCTATTTTGCTACTCCACCATTTTTCCTTTTCAATCATGTTAACACGCTCGATGCGACGGTAGGTTTCTCCGCCTAACTTCCTTCTGTTTTCAATCACCGGAACAGTCTGACTGGTGTAAATAGGGTTGCTCCCATCTCCGTGGATGATCACTTCTTGATGGTTCCACTCAAATTTTATCGCTTAGTGCAAAAGTGGATGCGACAACTCCAGCAGCGTATATCCAAGGCCGTCCCATCAATAGATTGTAGGAGGCGGATATGTCTAGTACCTGGAATTTCAACATGGAACTAGGTAGGACCCATTTGCAAGCATAGGTTAGTTTATCTGATCGTGGCCCTTTGAGACCCATCGAATGCTTTCACATTCATAGTCCCTGCTCGTATCTCATGTAAACCTTTGCCCAACCTCTTCAGAGTTGTCAACGGACAAATGTTGAGGTTGGATCCTCCATCTATCAAATCTGAGACGATGAACTTATCTTCACATTGCACTGTAATTTGTAGTGCCCTGATGTGACTTAACCCTTCAGGTGGTAGCTCGTCCTCATAGAAAGTGATCCTATGGCTTTCTAGCACCTGCCCCACCATATTGGCCATTTCTCCACTGGTGATGTCATTTGGCACATATGCTTCATTCAACACCTTCATCAGAGTATTCCTGTGTGCCTCAGAATTTTTCAATAATGACAGGATGGATATCTGGGCGGGAGTCTTGTTCAGATGATCAACGACAGAGTAATCCCTTGCCTATACCTTCCTCCAGAGGTCATCTGGACCAGTCTCAATGACGGGCGGTTTGTTAGAAGCTTGGTTACTGGTTTCTCCAAAATGTTCAAGTGTATAAACCCTTCCTCTTCTGGTCATTCCTTGTGCAGCGCAAGATTCTTCCATCTTCGACTTTCACTTTCTTCTAGCCTCCACATAATCCCAAGGTACACCATTGGAAATGAAAGGTGGTGTGGATTCCACCGTTACAATGAAAGGTGTGTCCACCTCCACTTCTAATGGAGCGAGTGGTGCTACTTCTACTTTTAAAGGAACCGATGCGACTACCTCGACTTCAACTGGAGACTGCACCTGCACCACAATGGGATTGAGTGTGGTTGCAAGTTTCTTAGGATCATCACCTTCTCGAATAAGCCCGATTGATCCCTCGGAATCCCACTCTTCATCAATTTCTATCACATTGACCCCTCAACCCCTATGATCTGGGAGAGGATTATTGCGGACATTGGGTACAACTTCCTTTGCCTGTATGACCTTATTATCAATCAGTGTTTGGATCTTGTCTTTCAAGGTGCGGCACTCATCAATAGTGTGTCCCTTCACGCCGGAATGATATGCACAGGTCTTGTTTGGATTGACCCATTTAGATGAATTCTTCATTGCCACAGCGGGAATAGGGCTGACATATCCAGCTGCTTTCAACCATTTGTACAACTGGTTTATGGGTTCAGCAATGGGGGTGTACTGTCTGGGTGGTTTGCGGTCAAAATTAGGCCTGGGTTTTTGGTAATTTGGACAAGTTGGAGGTGACTGATAATAGGATGGTTGGGTGTTATAGGTATGGTAGGAGGTAGCAGGTAGCAGGTTAGGAATATCTGGGAGGTGATGGTTGGTATGTGGGTGGAGGTGTTTGGTATATAAAGGGAGTTTTTGTGCCTTGGGCAACCATTACTGTTCCCACTTCTTTCTTTTTTGATATGCTGCCTGATTGTAATGCTTTCTTCGTGGCCTGCAGTGGCTCAAAATTCGTCACCATTCCACTTTTAATACCTTCCTCGATCCTTTCTCTGAGCTTGATGATAAAGAACTTATGATTATCAATAACCATTAGCTTTTCGTAATATTGCGGATCCTGTGCCCTGACAAAAAACTTGTTCATCTGATCCTCATCTAATGCCGACCTGACCTTCGCTACTTTTGACCTCCACCGAGTAGCATATTCGCGGAAGGTCTCAGCTGGATTCTTCTTGAGCTTCTGTATATAGAAACATCTGGTGCATTTTCTGTGTTGATGTTGAACCTATCCATGAAATCTGACGTCATGCTCACCCAATTAACCCATTTCATGGGTTCTGGCTTATATACCAAGACATGGCATCTCCAGTAAGGCTTCTCATAAATAGCTTCATGCAAATTCTTTCATCTTTTCCAACCCTCACGATCTTGTCACAGTAGGTTCTTAAATGAACCTTGGGGTCGCCCGTTCCACCAAACATTTCGAACATGGGAGGTTTGTAACCCTCCGGCAGTTCCACATCTGTTGTATGCATAAATACTTGTAATTCAGACCTTCAATCCCTTTGCCTCCTTCAACACCCTGAACTCGGCTCGTCAACTTGTTGAGTCCCTCAGCCATGTTCTTGATAAGCAGGTCCTTCTCAGCGGATTCTAGTATATAGGAGATTGGTTGACTGGAGTGAGGTAAGGTTTCTACGTATATAGAGTTGTTCTGGTGAATGGAAGGAGTTTGGATGTAGTCGTGATCATTGGTGGAGTTCTGGGGTTCAGGGATAGGTTGCGGTGTGTTCTGAGGAGTGTGATAGGTGTTTTGTGATAGGGAGATGCTGATTTTGAGGAGGGATTGTATTCTGGTGAGGCGCGGGAGGATTCTGTGGGAATTTGTTGGGTGTGTTCTGAGGTGGTGCTGGGTTTTTGGGACATTCAATGTGAGGGAGATATTTGCCAAGTTACGGACCTGCTCAAGCTCACCCTGTAGTTCAAGTATCTTCTTCTCAAGTAGTAAAACCAAATCATTTGGGGCCTGAGTGCCCCGACCATCGAAAGTTTCCACATTCTCAACATGTGCAGGGTTTTTGTTCTGATGCAATTCATATCATCCATTTTATCTTTCCTTTTTCCTTTCAGTACACTTGGAGGAGGAGAATGTGGATGGACTATGGATCTGGTACGATAAGCTAGTGATGCTAGTATGCATGAACAAACCTTGGGGAATGGGAATAATCAAAAAAAAAAAAAAGGAAAACCAAAAGTAACCAAGTTAGTAAGGGTTTCAAAAAGAGTATTTGCAATATCTAAACACATGTAAATTCACGTCCTGATTTGGGAGTCTCATTGTGCCCGAGGTAGGCCTAGCAACAAGTTGATTTGGAGATTTTCAGTGACAATAATTGCCTCATTTCATTAATGTTAAAGTAGATGAATCTAAAACGACACTAAATAAGATATGTCATTAATGGCACTTTGGCCTTATTACATTTGAAAAAGCATATAAACCTAATCTAGTTGGTCCTAGAAGGACCTTCTCCAGGCTTGATCTTCTTGGCTCCATCGATCAGGTTCCCTAGGTCGTGCATGCCCAATAGCAGGTATACCTTCGCTAGATGTCCTCCTTCTCTTCCCTCAATATTCTGGCAGTCGGCGACTCTCTTCCTCGTCTTCCCCTCCAGCTCCATAAGACCCTGCTCCAAACATTCCAGCCTTTCATTAGATTTGATAGCCATTTCCTTCCATTTATTGATCAGTTCCATATAAGTCTTGTGTTGCTCCAGATGCTCGGCCTCGGACTCGTGAACCGTTTTGCGCAGTTTATTGTATTTCACTTGGGCTTCAGCAACTCAGTTTATGACCATGTTTCCCTGATCGGTTCCCAGCTCAACTATCCCTGCTATGTTGTCTTCCAACCATGATAAGTAAAAGCGCACATGCCCTGCGTGGTACATATATAGCTCTATGGTGTCCCTTTCTACAATAATCTTTAGGTGCCACATATGCTGGGCTTCAAACTTGTATGGGATGTCGTCATCTTGAAAATCTACCCGGTAATGACTCATTTTTGCAACCCGCGGTATGACCTGCTTCCTTCCTGCTTGTATCATAACCCTGATGGGAACGTACGGGTACATGCCTCTTAACCTAATCAACACTAGGTGTGGAGCATCCCTGGATTTGATGATGAACTCACTAGTGGGGAACCATTCGAACATCCATTGAACCTGATCCTCAGTCAAATTGTCGAAAAACTGCACCCATTCTGTAGCACTTTTTGGTTAAGCAAACCTATCCGGGATATTGACCCCTTTGGAGATGCTCCAATAACCAAAATTGTAGTAGCAGAATACAACCCTCAAAGTGTTTGAACCCCTTCTGGCAGCAGTCCAAGGCTCGGTAGATCTCAGTTATGATCATAGGGACAATGATATATGTTTGACCCTCGATCCCATGCATTAATGTTTTGGATACCATAGCCAGTCTAGTGTGAATCCTGTCTCCTTTGCTTGGAGATACTATCATACCCAGGAAGCAAACAACGATCACAAAAATTCTGCGGTGAATATGACCCAAAGAAGTGATAAAGAATTCATCATGGAAGATACGATAGGATTTTCTGTAGCAGTATCATTCATAGAGGTAGTCAAAGGTTATGTAGGACTCCTTCAGGCACTCCAAATCGTCGTTTCTTTCCAAACCCATCATTTTCAGAAACCCCCTAGCGTTACGGTTTTCTGTCAGCAATTAACCCACAATGTCCCAAGGTAATCCAGTGAATCACCCTATCTCCTCTAAGAGAGGGGTCATCTCTATGTTGCCAAAATGGAACACAGACCTTTCTCCGTCCTAGAACATAGTGGCCACTTCGATCAACATATTGTTTGGTTGGATATCCAGTAAAGAGGGTAAGTTTCTGAGGACACTTTTCACATGGTCTTTGTCACTTGGCGAAAGGTCCTCCCACCAATCCAGCAACAATGGTGGTATTCTTTGGACCATGCCGAACCTAGGGACTTCGTGCCTCATTTCTGCAAAAAAAATAAGGTTAGACCCTTTCCCCCTCAAGATTCGGCTACTTATACATCAGTGATTAGCATATTGGCACTTATTTCTCCAAATTAATGCACAAATCGTGGTTGCGTCCGTTGGGATTATGGAAACCCCGGTGGACTTTTGGACAAGTCTTTTCCTAAAGGGCTATTATGTGGACAACATATTAACCCTGGCTAGGTTTTGAACATGATGCATGTACAATAAATCAAAGTAAGGTTTCTATAGAGGTCTAGACTGGTACCCTCAAGAGGACAACTTGAGGAGAAAAGGCACGGAACCGTCGACTGCACCCCTGATCAGCTAGTTTTACCGCAAGTAAGCCTTTCTGAATTCAAAAGGGTGATATATAGGAAGAGTGAAAAACACTCATCAAGCGTTGCTATGGTATTGATTATGCACGAGTGGAATATGATGTTGAGCAAGATTTATGCAACAGAAAATAGCACGTTGTCACGTATTTGCACGTAAAAAAAATAAATATGGTATTTAATAATTGAAAAGGAGTTTAAAAAAACAAAAAAAAAAAAAAAAAAGAGAAATCAGTTTCCATAATAAAGAGTAATAAAACAAGAAAGAGAAATTGTAAATGCTTTTAAAAAGATAGGCAAACAAATTCACATAAAGTGGGAAAGGGAAAGGGTTTGCAAGTATTAATAGAATAAAGCATTCTTAAAGACTAATTCACAAAAATCAAGTTCGTTATGGTAGGAGCCTAAGGGTTATCCCAGCAGAGTCGACATGCTGTCGCGCCCCTCTTTTTCTCGCGAAATCGGGGTTTCGACATTTTTTAGACAACTCCCTTCCTTTTGAGATGGGATATGAGATTTGAAGAGTCACCACCTAACGGATTAAGGTGCGTTAAGGTACCTAGAGTAATTAACTCATGAAACTAGGTTTCATCACCAGAGATCGGGTAAGGGATAGAAATTACCTTGAGGGAAAGGTGTTAGGCACCCCTCGAGGTCCACAATGGTGGGTCCCGGCAGAACTTAATTATGTGAATTAGTCTTTAAAGGAAAATAAAGAAATTTAGAAAACTATTATTTTAAACAGGAATTAAAGGGGTCCTAAGTTTTTTTTCCTATATGATAATTTTCATGCAATACTTGGTAACTTTCCCCAGGTTGGGGTGCTACACATAGTATCTGCGCACAGGTCATCACCTCATTTACTGCCCAATTACTATCTTTCAGTTGTTACTTAAATGTTCTAGTAGCTTCTAACTCGTGCCTTATGCGTGCACTACCCGTCCCTTACCTATGGTCCTAGAGGCATGGCTTCTAAGTGTTAGAATTAGTTAACTCCTATAGGCATGATTTCTAAGTGTTAGAAAGGATTTGTTTATTTCCTATAGACATGCTTTCTAGTTTACAAAATTAGTTAACTCCTATAGGCATGATTTCTAATTTACAGAATTAATTAATTCCTATAGGCATGATTTCTAATTTACAGAATTAATTAATTGCTATAGACATGATTTCTAGGTGCTGAAACTGATTTATTTATTTCCTATAGACATGCTTTCTACCTTTGAAAATTGATTTCACCCTATAGGCATGATATCTAAATTGACTTTTATATCTCCTACAGGCATGACATCTATGTGAGCAGGAACTTTAAACAAATTGCAAGGCTAGGGTATTAAGTTACACAAATAAGATCCTATATACATAACCTCTAATGCACATTGAGATTAGAAATAGGTGTTGATCCTATGCACATGGATTCTGATACAGAATTATAAAAGACTCATAGGCAAGATTTCTAATATGCCAAAATAGGACAGTTCAGAGTCATAACTAGTCAAAAAGGAATCCTATGAACAGGATCTCGAAATGCACATAAGAAATCAATGCAATGGACCTATATGCGGGATTTCTACCCCAAGATTTGAACAAAGACATATAGAAACCCCCCACCTAGATTTTACTAATAACCCCAATATGTATTCATTACAATGATTATTACATTATTACAGACAAATATAAATGAATTACATAAAGCTACTCATTACATTATAGGGAGCCTTAGCTGGCCCAACAACAACCCGGAAGCCAGGCCTTCAAGAAAACAAGTCTGATGTCCACAGGTAGTCCATCCATAATACAAAAATGGGCTTCTGGTGTGTCAAAGTTCTCAAGGGCCACAGGGACCCTGGGGAATGCTCACACCAGAACCTTTCTCAAAGGAATAGTTGTAAATGATTGGAAGACCATCCCCAGTGTGTCAGAGTTCGGAGGAGTCTCATGGACCCTAGGCAGTGCTCACACTTCAGCATTTTGATTAGAAGTTTAAAAATAGTATATAAGAGTAGGGGATAATTTTAGAACATCATTTTGATTTTCAGAAGCGAATAGAAACAAGTTACAAGACTACAAACAGAACATAACCACATTTTAGCAGATTGGTTCAGATATGGGTACCAATAATTAAACAATAATAATAAGAGCAGGAACACTTAAATTATAGACAAAACTAAACTGGGTCACAATTGAATCAAACAAGGTTTCACATTGCTGAAGTTGACTTAGTTTATTTATTATTAGTAGATGGAATCATATAGACATGTAAGACATGAGAATAACTTCAGAATCAATTAGAGTCGACTGCAATCAATTAACACGTCAAAATAGCATAAAATCAGGCTAATACCACTTAATTTAGGGAAAGCAGTATATTGAATCAATCAGTAGTCAAGTATCAAATTAAAATAAGGTAAGGAAATAGTTCCAGAATCAATTAGAAGTCAGACTCTACTAATCAAAGCATAAAAATCAGGCAAATAAAGGGAGTTAAGGCAAGTAGTACAAGTAATAGAACAAGTAAAATCTAAATAAGGAAATACTATTACTAAACCCAATTTAGGAGGGTAAAATCAATTAACACTTAATTTAAAGGTAAACGAGTAGAAACGGTAGGATAAATAAATAATAGAAACCCTAAGAGATACATATAGATAGAACCGATTGAATCAAGTCAAAATAAGTCGAAAGTAAATAAGAAAACCAGAGATGAAATCTTTAAATGTTTAAACATTTTCTTGCAAAAAATTTGTTTAGAATCAAAACCCTAGAAAATCGGTCATAAATTAATAAAAGTAGTAAGAAACAACAATATAAAAATTTTAAAGGGTAAATACAAAAACAAACATTGAATCGTTTCAAATCTAACAAGATCTAAGCAGATTCATCCAGAAAATAACCAAGTACATAGAAAAATAACAGAAGTGAACCAAATCTGGTTTGAAACAGATATTTGAAACCATTACATACGAAAATATTCGTACTCATAGGTATCGGAGTGAACATAGATGAAATAGCCGAGATATTAGAGATTTTGAACCATATTTGGTTCGAATCTCTTGAGATTCACATCAAGTAACAGAAGGATCGTATAACTAGTAAGGAGATGAAGCTAAATAAGGCATGTAATCGAAGAAAAATCCCATGATTCAAGAGGGATATGTGACAGTGAGGCTAGGGTTCGAAGGGGTGAGAGAAAGGAGAGGAGAGTGGGGGATCCAAAGGCGGCGGATTTGGAGAATTGAGGTAGGGTTTGGGAGTCTGGTATATTAAAAAAGGAACCTGGACCGTTGATCTTCAATGATCAACGGCCAGGATTAAATTTGGGGGTTGGGTGAGTTACAACAATTTTGTTATTGGGTTTGGGTTATGGGTAAGGTTAGGGTATTGGGCTGGATCCGAAAATTAGTTTAAAAGAGGCTATTTTTTATTACCTAATTAATTTGATAAAATAATTTATAAAAATGGCTAATAAATGAAAAAGAATACTATTTGTGTATGAAAATGATTTAAAATAATTACTTAATATTATAAAAATATAAAAGGTCATTTTTCGTGTAATTAAAGTAATAATGCATATATGGACTATTATTGCAAAGTTATTGCAATTATAGCCTAAAGATACAAGTATAATTAGGCATAGAATGATTAAATCTTAATATGGATATAAATGACAAAAAATAATTAATAAAATTATTAGAAAATCATTTGTGATACAATTAGTAATTATTTAGGCAAAAAAATAATGGAATAATTTAATTAAAAATCCTTTTAAAATTATAGAATATTATGGAAAAATATTAATTGATGTTCATGATTTGTTTTGAAGATATATATGCATTTTAAAAATATTATAGGAAAAAATTGGGTATCAACACTCATTGGGGGTGTGTACAGACTCCGGAGGGGCTCCTTCAGCCCAACCGCTATATCAAAGCCCATCATGGCAGATTCAATGAAACATGTTGCGGCGTGAAACCCGATCCCATAAATTTCCTCATAATCAGGCCCTCGGCCTCACTCATTCATCAATCTTTCCAGTCTCTCGGGCTCTCAGAAATCAAAGTAGCAGCCCAAACAACATTGACGTGATGCATCATATAGAATAATAGAGACTGAGCTATGATGTAAAAATGCATGAACATGAATGAGTACGGAATGTCAACCAACAAAGTAAGAGGAAATCAAGAAATGACCTCTAAGGGTCCAAACAAAACCGGCATAAAGCCTAGACATGGTATCTAGCATGATTTGCAGTAAGTCTTTCTAAAACATATAAGGAGCATATAGCTACAATAGGTTGTTCAACTTTACAGTAGCTATGGGACGGACAAAGTAACTTACCTCAGTGAATATCCTAGAATCCCCTTCAAAAATCACCTTAAAATCTCAAAAGTCCGAATAAAAAATGGTGGAAATGAGGAAAAAGCTCGAAGTCCTCTATTTATAAATTCTGCCCAGTGAAACCGCATCCGCTGTCCCTTTTTCCGCTTCTGCAATGCCGCACATGCAGAATTTCCATCGCAAGTGTGGAATTCACTTAAGATCTCAGGTTCTGCATCTGCGGCCGACATCTCGCAACCGCGATTGCGCACCTACGCATTTCACTTCGCTTCTTCGGAATCGGCCAAACTCCTAACTTCTGCATCTATGACTCAGCCTCGCTTCTGCGGACTCGCAGATGCGACCCCCCTGATCACACCTGCGGTTCTATTCTATGTCAGCCTTGCCAGCACCTACGACTTCCCTGGCGCTTCTGCACCCTCGCACCTGCGGCTCCCTCTCCGCAGGTGCGGAAAACACCAGCAGCAGTAGTTTAGCTGCATTTCCAAGTTCCAAACCTTCTGTTAGCCATCCAACATACCAAAAAGTCATATATCAACATACGAACTTAGTCGAGCCTTCGAATTACTCAAAAAATGACATTGCCCTCGGATTCAAGCCTAAGAACTTCTAAACTTCCAAATTCCTTAAACAACTCTGAAACCTATCAAACCACGTCCGAATGACCTCAAATTTTACACACATGTCACAAATGACACAATAGACCTACTCGACCTCCAAAATTCCAATCCGACCCCGATATCAATTTTTCCATTGCCGAACAAAATCGCTGAATTTTCAACCTTCGCTAATTCAAGCCTAATTCCACTACGGACCTCCAAATGAAATTCTAAGCGCTCTCCTAAATCCAAAATTACATTAAGGAGCTAACGGAATCATCAAAATTCAAATCCGAGATCGTTTACACACAAGTCATTATCCGGTTGACTTTTCCAACTTAAGCTTCTAATAAAGAGACTAAGTGTCTCAATTCCCTCTAAAACCACTCCGGACCTGAACCAACTAACTCGGTATATGATAGTATAGCTGAATAACACAAAAAGAAGCAGAAATGGGGGAAACTGGGCTATAACTCTCAAAACAACCGGCCGGATCGTTACAATAATTGTGTGTTGTCGTTATATCATCTATGTATATTAGCTATAAAAAGTAAACAATAAATTTGGCCTGATATTTATGTAATAATCCCTAAGATTTCTGTTTCTTAATTTTATCCATGGTATGACTTCAATTATTATTATTTTAAAAACTCTCTACAAAAATTTAAAAATATATTACCATTTATTTTAAAAATTGTATTATAATTTTAAAAAAAATCCCATTTCGAAATAATATTTTTACATTTTAAATATAACTATTTCACGTCATACCAATTTCTTTAAAATACAATTTTTGTTACACTTTAAAATCGCTATAGAAACTATCAATTAGAAATCAATATCCCTCTTGTTGAATTCGAGAAAAAATATCTTTCACATAATCTATGATTCAAAACTAATATTTTTCAACGAAAAAATACTATACCATTGCAATGTTGGTTTGACTACAACCAAATGAAGAGGTTTTGACTTATACCCTTCAATTCCTAGAGGTGTTAAAAAAATTAATGATAGCAATTGTATAGCCAAAGTTTTATCGATTCCTCGAGGGTTTCGACCATTTTTACATTTTGGAGCTATGAAGCTCATATTGAGGCAATTCTTGAAGAAAATTTCACAATATGAATTGGTGAAAGTGTTCTCTGCTCAGTTTTGGTTATATTTCATGAATCCATCTTCATTTTTAGCAATTGGTTGATGAATTTAAAGAGGAAATTTGGGATTTTGGCCTAAAGTTTCATAATGTGAATTTTTGAGATTTGAAGATCGAATTGGAGAAGTATTTGAGTGAAACTAGTATGGTTGAACTCGTAATTGAATGGGTTGTCGGATTTTGTGAGTTTTGTCGAGTTTCGAGGCGTGGGCCCGGGTGTGACTTTTGGATGGTTTTGGGTTTTGATTAAGGATTCGATCTTTAACCTTTGGAATTGTTTCCTTGGGCTTCATTTGATGTATTTGAGCTGATTTTGGCTAGTTCTGAGCTGTTCGGAGGTCGGTACGCGTGAGATGACAATTTCGGAGCATCGTTGGCTTGCTCGGTATTATAATTGGCTTGTTCCAGGTAAGTAACACATCTAAACTTAATACTGAAGGTATGAAACCCCGAAATATGCATTATGTGATTGGTATTGAGATGACGCACATGCTAGGTGACGGGCGTGTGGGTGTGCACCATGTGAATTGGGACTCCGTTATTTCCATGGCACTGTATAGTGGTCCTATTATGCTTATATCCGTGTTTTCACCATGTGATCAAGTAATTGAGCTGCCAATCATGCTAGATATCATGTTTAGGATTTATGTTGATACTGTTTTGACCCATAGTGGTTGTTTCTTGCTGTCATTTCACTGACTTCATTGATATTTCATACTCAGTCATAGTCATGCATTCATATCATATCTCAATCTCAATCGTTAGTTATTGATACATCATATTATTGTTGTCGGACTAGTTTCATGACATTGTGAGCCCGTGAGTGAGACTGGAGATATCGATGACTGATTGAGGCTGAGATCCTGATTATGAGTGATAGTTGTGGGATCGGGCTGCACACCGCAATGGTTATACTAATTTTATGATAGCGCTTGGGCAGCTGGAGCCCCCCGGAGTATGTACACACCCCAGTGAGCGCGATTGATTATCTTGTGGGATGAATCTTCCCTACGGGCTGGATTTGCCCCCCACTCAGTGCTGAGTGACTGTTGGTTAGTTGATGTAATATTCCGGTATGGATCTTCCCCATGGGTTGGATTTTCCCCCTGCTCAGTACTGAGTGATTGTTGGTCAGTTGATCTATATATTCCGGGATGGATCTTCCCTCGGACGGATTAGCCATATACAGTACTATGTGATTGAGCATGATGAGTGAAAAGTATGAGGCAATGAGATTGAGTGCTCTGAGAGAGTGAGTAGATGAGTTCATCTCTGCGATACATGGCATCAACATGCACACATGACATACATGCATAGAGATGCATTTTCCACATGTTGTACGGTATCACGTCATTCATGACTTTTCACACATATTGATATGTGGGCATAGAGAGGTATTTCACAATTTCTATTTGAAAGAAAATGAAACATCTTATTTATTGCTGAAATGATTTTTGGAAAAACTACAATTTTCGAACTATCTCATATTTTTCGACGATTTCGGTAAAATAATTGAGTTTTCACTGATAAATTTGAAAAGCGGAATATTTTCAGGAATTATGAATAAGCTGAGCATTTTAAATTCTGAGTTACTTATTTTAGTACTTGCCTTGCATTGGTATGAGTTGTTGTTGTTTATTGGTGTTGGACCCGACCTATGTTACAGCTCGTCACTACTTTCAACCTAAGGTTAGGTCTGTTACTTATTGAGTACATGGGGTTGGTTGTACTCATACAATACTTCTGAACCTTGCGTGCAGATGTTGAGTGCTAGCGTTGCTGTGATCGATGTGAGCTGGAATTGAAGATGAACCTGTGTTCCGGTTGTAGCTGCCTGTTGTTCATGGTAGCCTTAGATCTATAAAACTCTCTTTATGTATGTTTCAAACAGATGATGTATTTACTTCATTTCAGCTTTATAAACTATATTCTTAGAAGCTCATGAGTTGTACTACCAGTTCTTGAGAAATGTATAAGATTTAGATAGTTAATTTATTGGAATTCAATAGTTATTAGTTGGCTTACCTAGCAGGTTGAGCTAGGTTCCATCACGACTAGTGGATTTTGGGTCGTAATAGTGTTTTAATGAACTATATTTCATGACCCAATTTAACCCTCCGAAAGGTGTCGTGATGACACATAGTCTTTACGAATAGTTAAGCCTAATATTACGGAAAAAATCTTACAGAAATCCAAATGATAAAGGATAAAACAACATATTATAAATAACAAAATAGTGTCGCTCGGCATATACGAAATAATCTCCCAAGACCCGAAATATTGTTAAATCACAAGGTTATATAATATATGTAGATCTATACGAAAGTCTGAAGATAAATAAAGAAGTCTCTAGGCGAGGGAGTAGAAGGGGACTCCAAGGATCTGCGGACGCAAGCAGAAGTACCTTGAAGTCTCCTGGAATCAGCAACACGCGCTAACCACAAGACTGATAGCTCGTACCTGGATCTGCACACGAAAAAACATGTGCAGGAAAAGGGCACGAGTACACCACAATGGTACCTAGTAAGTGTCAAGCCTAACCTCAGTCGATTAGTGACGAGGTCAGGTCAAGGCCCTACCGGAGTAAATATAATAAATTAAACAGCAAGATACATACATATAAATTTACAGTAAAACAATTAAAGAAATTCATGAAATTTACAGTTATGGGATCCCTCGGCTCAGAACAACGTAAACACAATAGGGAATCTCCCGGGATACCTTCCCCTATTTCCGAATGATTATGCAGTACAGGGGATTCTCCCGAAATATGTCCGTAGTCCCAAAAGTAAATATGCAGTGCTGGGAGATCTCCCGGAATACGTCTGTAGTCCAAAAGTAAATATGCAAGACATGGGGATCTCCCAGAATAAGTACGTAGTCCCAAAGTAAATATGCAGTGCTGGGGAATCTCCCGGAATACGTCCGTAGACCCAAAAGAAAATATGCCAGACAGGGGGATCTCTTGGAATACGTCTATAGTCCCAAAGTAAATATGCAAGACAGGGGGATCTCCCGAAATACGTCTGTAGTCCCAAAGTAAGTATGTAGCGTAAGATAAAATGATAGGTATGGCATCTAGTTATACCATTTAGACTAAACACAGATAAGGGGAAATAGGGATCGAACTAAGCATGTCACACGGAATGTCATACAGGCAGTTAAAACACGTAAGCATGCTTCCCTAATCTAAACTAAGCAATTAAACATAATAGTGCAGTTTAATAAGGGAAAATTAGTTTATGACTTAGAAAGGAAAAATAGGATTTTTGCAACAATAGCATGTGTACGTACTCGTCACGTCACGTACATGGCGCTCACACATCAAGTAACACCCAACATACTAACCTCGAATCGCTCAAATCAACTCAATATCACGCTCTTGCAACGAGTATCCAACTCCGAATAGACCAAATCTAATCAAATCAATTGCATAACATAAATAATACTACAAGTAACTACTTTAGCAAATGAATTCGTAGCTAAGGAATGACAATAGGAAAATGCCCAAAAGTCTCTAGGGGCCCACGTCTCGAAATCGGGTAAAAATCACAAATTATGAATACGCATTCACTCACGAGTTCACTCAAACAAAAATCATCCAAATCTGACGTCTAAATCCCATTCAAACCTCAGATTTTCAATTGGGGAAACTTTTCCCCCATTTCCAAACTTCAACCCTCAAATTCCTTAACTAGACGAGGGAAACAACAATAGATTAATGTAATATGATTAAAATAGAGTTAAAATTAGTTACCCAATAGTTCTCCCTCAATATCCCTCGAGAAATCATCTCCCACCGAGCTCTAAATCAAATTTTGTGTTATAAAATTTCAAACCCTCAAAATCCTCTTTTCTTCCCAGCGATATCCGTATCTGCGCTCATAGGGTCGCATCTTCGGTCCCTCACCTACGGAAAAATCATCGCAGGTGCGAAGGTCATTTACCCGGTTGGGGCCGCATCTGCGGTTACTGGGCCGCATCTGCGGTTCTTGCTGCGTAGGTCCATTTACGCTTCTGCGGTGGCCCAACCGCTTATGCGGCACCGCACCTGCGGTCCAACATCCGCAAGTGCGAAAACAACAGGTGCAGCAACTTCAGCAGCATGCCTAAGTCCCAAACTAATCAATTAAGCATCTGAAACTCACCCGAGGACCCCCAGACCTCAATCAAACATACCAACCATTCCTACAACATAATTTAAACTTAGTCGAGCCTTCAAACCACATCGAATAACATCAAAAACTTGAATTAAGCACGGATTCAAGCCTAATAACTTAGGGTTTACCAAATTATACAAACGACACCAAAACGCATCAAACCTAGTCTGAAAGACCTCAAATTTTACGACCAGGTCACAAATGACACTACGAACCTACAAACACTTTCGAAATTCTATTTCGAGCTCGATCTCAAAATTTCCACTACCGGTCAAAATCACCAAAAATCCAAACCTCCAAACCATATTCCGGACGTGCGTGCTCCTAAGCCCAAAATCACTCAACTGAGCTATCGGAGTCGACGAAATTCCATTCCGGAACCGTCTTCACACAGTTCTGACTAAGATCCAAATTCTAAGGGTTAAATTCACACCTAGGGACTAAGTGTCCCAAAACTCTCCGAATTCCACAGATAAACACTCTGGAAAAATCCAAAAAATAGAAACAAATGTGGGAAAAATAGTTATTAGGAGATTGGGGCTCTAACTCTCAAAACGACTGGCTGAGTCGTTACATTTTCCCCCTCTTAAAATAATTATTTGTCCTCGAACGAGCATAAAGACATACATGTAGATGTGAAGAGATAAGGGTAATGGCTGCGCATATCCTGCTCAGTCTCCCAAGTCGCCTCCTAGACCGGATGAGCCCTCCGCTGGGCCTTTACTGAAGCAATATTCTTTGACCTGAGTTTTCTGAACTGCCTGTCAAAAATGGATACCGGCTCCTCAACATAAGATAGATCCTTGTCCAACTGGACTGAGCTAAAATCCAATACATGAGTCAGATCGCCATGATACTTCCAGAGCATAGAAATGTGGAATACCAAATGAACTCCTGCTAGGCTGGGAGGCAAGGAAAGCTCATAAGCAACCTCCCCAATACGCCGCAATATCTCAAAAGGACCAATGAACCTCGGGCTCAGTTTTCCCTTCTTCCCAAATCTCATTATTCCTTTCATAGGTGATACCTGAAGCAAGACCCGCTCTCCATCCATAAATTCCAAATCACGAACCTTCCGATCCGCATAACTCTTCTGTCTGGACTGGGCTGTGCGATGTCTAGCCTGAATCACCTTCACCTTACCCAGGGCATCCTGGACAAAATCTGTACCCAAAAATTGGGCCTAGCCCGGCCCAAACCATCCCACTGGGGACCGGCACCGCCTACCATACAAAGCCTCATACGGTGCCATCTGAATGTTAGACTAGTAATTGTTGTGTAAGCAAACTCTACAAGTGGTAAGTATTGGTCGCATATCCTCAAGAATCTGAATCGTCCGCCCAGACTGACCATCTGTCTGAGGGTGAAAGGTTGTGCTCAGCTCCACCCTAGTACCCAACTCCTGTTGTACGGCTCTCCAGAATCGTGATGTGAACTGTGTAGCTCTGTTTGAAATGATTGATACTGGGATACCGTGAAGGCAGATGATCTCTCCCACTTTCACTCTTGGATCTCTAACCTTTGAAGAAATCCACCCGGCCTCTGATGCTCATATTTAACCTGCTGACAGTTGAGACACTTGGCCAAAAATCCAACTATATCCTTCTTCATCCTCCTCCACCAATAGTGCTGTCTCAAATCCTGGTACACCTTTGCGGCACCCGAATGGATGGAGTACTGCGAGCAGTGGGCCTCTTCAAGAATCAACTCCCGAAGCCCATCTACATTGGGAACACAAATCCATACCTACATCCTCATCACGCTATCATCATCAATCGTCACATATCTGGCATCACATCATGGGACCCTGTCCTGAAGAACCAAATGGTGGGGATCTTCATATTGGCGCTCTCTGATATGGTAATAAAGAGAAGATCGAGCAACCACACACGCTAATACCCGGCTAGGCTCTGAAATATCCAATCTCATGAACTGACTAGCTAAGGCCTGGACATGTAAGGCTAAGGGCCTCTCAGCTGCCGGAAGATATGCCAAACACCCCTAACTCTCCGCCCGACGACTTGAGGCATCGGCCACTACATTGGCCTTCCTTGGGTGGGTCAATATAGTGATACCATAATACTTAAGTAGCTCCAACCACCTCGACTGATGAAAATTAAGGTACTTTTTCCTGAACAAGTGCTGCAAACTTCGGTGATCAGTGTAGATCTTACAAGGAACACCATACAAATAATGACGCCAGATCTTCAAGGCATGAACAATAGTTGCTAACTCGAGATCATGGACAGGATAATTCTTCTCATGCACCTTCAACTATCTAGACGCATAGGCAATCACCCTACCGTCGTACATCGATACCGCTCCAAGTTCAATCCTCGAGGCATCACAATAAAAAGTGTAGGACCCCGAACCTATAGGCAATAGTAATACTGGGGTTGTAGTAAAAGTTGTCTTGAGCTTCTGAAAGCCCTCCTCACATTCCTCAGTCCACATGAACGGAGCACCCTTCTAGGTTAGCCTGGTCATAGGTGGTGCAATAGATGAAAATCCCTCTAAAAAGCGATCGTAGTACCCTGCCAAACCAAGGAAACTGCGGATCTCCGTAGTTGATGATGGTCTAGGCCAACTCTGCACTACCTCCACCTTCTTCAGATCTACCTTGATCCCATCACAAGACACTACGTGGCCCAAGAATGCCACTGAATCAAGCCAAAATTCACACTTAGAAAATTTTCCATACAATATCTTCTCCCTCAAAGTCTGAAGCACTGTCCTCAGGTGTTGCTCATGATCTTCCCGAGATCGGAAATAAACCATGATGTCGTCAATGAACACAATGATGAAGGAATCAGGATAAGGCCGGAACACACTATGCATTAAATGCATAAAGGCTGTTGGGGCATTGGTCAGACCAAATGACATGACAAGAAACTCATAATGACCATAACTGGTCCTGAAAGTAGTCTTTGGGAATCCTCAGTCAGAACGCAAGCCAATTGATGCGTGGCTAGAATTCATGATTTTTAGCATTATATACCGTGCATTTTAGGTGTTTTAATGATAAAAATACACGTCATGTGTGCTTAATGGAGTTTATTTAATGTGCAGGTGAGTTGAAAATGGAAGCCGAGCTAAATGAGAGCATAAACGCCGGAAAATATGTGCAAGAGTCGAAAAGGAAGAATCTGGGACAAGCCTGGCGTTACCCAGGCGTTAGAGCCAAAACGCCTGGGGTGGCCTGGCGTTACCCAGGCGTTAGAGCCAAAACGCCTGGGCAAGCCTGGCGTTACCCAGGCGTTAGAGCCAAAATGCCTGGGCAAGCCTGGCATTACCCAAGCGTTAGAGCCAAAACGCCTGGGGGGGCCTGGCGTTAGACCCATAACGCCTGGGTGCCGATTTCGACGAGGTCCGAGTTTTAATGGTCTTAAGAGTTTCCAAGCCAAGATAGGAGTCTTT
>ML388666.1:88314-101665 GCA_005239525.1 Nicotiana knightiana
GAGAATATTTATCGATTAATTAGCAACCATGAGTGAACTATATGAAAGGAAAAGTTAATTAGAATGCAATATGAGTGGTGAACAGACCATAACCCTGGAATATTTATCTCTACTGAATACATTACAATAGTTCTTGTTACTTGATAATTAGTTATTTCATAGAATTTTAGCATAAATTAATACATCATTGATTGTATATTGGCTTGGTTAAAGAATAATTAAAGTGAATTAGCTAGTAGTCTATACAAGTCTTTGTGGGTACGATTTCTGGACTTAAATCCTATATTACTTGTCGACCACGTACACTTGCGTGTGCATTGGGATTTCGACCAACACCAATCATGGAAAACACCCTGGCACCCTGTAACTGATCAAATAAATCATCGATGTGAGGCAAAGGATACATGTTCTTCACTGTAACCTTGCTCAACTGACGATAATCAATACACATACACATAGAACCATTCTTTTTCTTCAAAAATAAGACCGGAGCTCCCCAAGGTGATACACTGGGCCTGATGAAACCCTTATTAAGCAACTCCTGCAACTGCTCATTTATCTCGTTCAACTCAGGAGGAGCCATACAATAGGGAGGAATAGATATGGGCTGAGTGCCCGACAACAAATTAATGCCAAAATCACTATCTCTATCGGGCGACATGGCTGGAAGATCAGCTGGAAACACATCGAGGAAATCCCTTAATACTGGAACTGACTCAACTGTAGGGGTGTCGATACTGACATCTTTCACATAGGCCAAATATCACACCCATTCTCAACCACTCGCTGAGCCTTAACAAATGAAATGACCCTGCGAGGAGTATACTCTAAGGTACCTCTCCACTCTAATATTAGTAGACCTAGCATAGCCAGCATCACAGTCTTAGCGTGACAATCAAGAATAGCATAATGGGGCGAAAACTAGTCCATGCCCAAGATAACATCAAAATCTACCATACTGAGTAACAACAAATCGGCTCTGGTCTCAAAACCACTAAGAGAAATCAAACACGAATATACACTATCCACAACAAGAGAATCTCCCACAGGAGTAGATACATAAACAAGGGAACTCAAAGAATCCCGAGATATCCTCAAATGTGGAGCAAAATAAGAAGACACATATGAATACGTAGAGACTGTGTCAAATAATATTGATGCGTCCCTATGACAGACAGGGACGATACCTATGATGACTGAATCTAAATCAACAACATATGAACGGGCTGGAAGGGCATAGTACCTAGCTTGGCCACCCCCTTTAGGGCGACCTCGACCTCCCGACCTCCACCTCGAGCTGCCTGAGAAGGTAAAGTGGCAGCTAAGGCTGGAAGAATGGCTGGAGGACCCAGTGGAGCACGTGGAGGCTGATAAGTCTGTAGAGGTGCACCCCTCCTGGCTCTGAGGCAATCTCTAACCATGTGACGAGTGTCACCACACTCAAAACAACCCCTCGGAGGATGTGGTGGCTGAGACTGACTCAGGCCTGGCCTGCTGGACTGGCCGGTAATATCACATCAAGCTGGAGGCATACTGGATATTGGCGGCGCATAATAGAGCTCCTGAGGTCTGGGAGGAGCTGAAACACCACTGGTTGCTGGAAAAGCTGAATGAACAAAGCGACTCACAAAACCTACCATAGCGTACTAATGGTGCACGAGCTCCTCAATAATGACCAGTCTCTCGAGACTTCTTGTCCTCTCTCTCCTCTCTATCCTGGGAATACATGCCCTCCACTCTCTTGGAAATACTCTCTACCTGCTGATGAGTAGTGTCCATCTCCAACTCCCTGGCCATACTGGTACGAATACTGGGTTGGAGTCCCTCAATGAAGTGACAAACCCTCTCTCTGACTATGGCAACCAAGGCCGGTGCATGTCGAGCTAACTCACTGAAACATACTGCATACTCTGACACAGTCATAGCACCGTAGCGTAGCTTCTCAAACTCTACATGCCAAGCATCCCTGAGACTCTGGGGGACATATTCGCGCAAGAACATCTCTAAAAAAACTGAGTCCAAGTGAGTGAGGTTGCCTCGCCCGAACTACTAGGCTCATAGGCACGCCACCACTGATATGCCGCTCCCCTTAGCTGGAAAGCGGTGATAGAAACCCCACTCGTCTCCACAATGCCCATACTGCGGAGGATACGATGACACTGCTCAATAAAACCCAAAGCATCATCTGAAGTTAGTCCGTTGAAAGAAGGTGGGTGGTACTTCTTGTACCTCTCAAGTCTGAGCTACTCTGCCTAAAAAAGCAGCTACCCTGGTCTCATGCTGAACCAGAGCCACTGGGGGCACATGAATAAACTCTAGGGCCTGATCAACCTGGACCCTCTGCTCAGGAGTGCGGGCTGCGGGAGTTTGTGCTCCTCCCCTCGCCTGATATGTAGCGGGATCTATCGGAAGTAGTCCAGCCTGAGCTAGAGTGCTGAACATGCTCATGAACTTAGATAAAGTCTCTTGGACGGCTGGAGCAGTAATAGGAATCTCCGGTGCCGGCCCTCCAGCTGGAGCTGCTTGGGACTCCTCTATTGCAGATCTCGCAGGTGCTCGGGATACACCGTGTGGTCGGAGGTTTGGGTGCCTGATCATTGGTCCTCCCGGTGCGGGTCCTCACCATCTGTGAGAAATAATAAAGTAGAGTTTTAGAATTTTTATGTCAATAACTCGCACGACGAGGATGTCAAAGAAATATGATTTTTCTTAATAGTTACATAGCATCCCAAAGATAAGTACGAACGTTTCTGCACCGATCTGCGAGATTCTAATAAACCGACTTGTGACTCACGACTCATATGAACCTAAAGCTCTGATACCGACTTGTCACGACCAAATTTAACCCTCTGAAATGTGTCGTGGCGGCACCTAGTCTTTACGACTAGGTAAGCCTAATATTACGCAAAAAAAACTTAAAGAAATCCAAATGATAAAGGATAAAACAGCATATTATAAATAACAAAATAGTGTCGGCCGGCATATACGAATAATCTACCAAGACCCGGAATGTCGCTAAATCACAAGCTTCAATAATCTATGTAGCTCTATACAAAAGTCTGAAGTTAAATAAAGAAGTCTCTAGGTGAGGGAGTAGAAAGGGACTACGGGATCTGCGGACGCAAGCACAAGTACCTTGAAGTCTCCTGGAATCAGCAACATGCTCTAACCCCGAGGCTGATAGCTCGTACCTGGATCTGCACACGAAAACATGTGCAGGAAAAGGGCATGAGTACACCACAATGGTACTTAGTAAGTGCCAAGCCTAACCTCAGTCAAGTAGTGACGAAGTCAGGTTAAGGCCCTACCGAAGTAAATATAATAAATTAAACAATAAGATATATACGCATAAATTTACAGTATAACAATTAAAGAAATTCACAATATTTATAGTTATGGAAGCCCTCGGCTCAAAACAAGGTAAACACAATAGGGAATCTCCCGGGATAACGTCCCGTAGTTCCGGATGATTATGCAGTACAGGGAGATCTCCCGGAATACGTCCGTAGTCTCAAAAGTAAATATGCAGTGCTGGGAGATCACTCGTAATACGTCTGTAGTCCCAAAAGTAAATATGCAAGACAGGGGGGTCTCCCAGAATACGTCTGTAATCCCAAAGTAAATATGTAGTGCTGGGGGATCTCCCGGAATACGGTCGTATTACCAAAAGTAAATATGCAAGACAGGGGGATCTCCCGGAATACGTCCGTAGTCCCAAAGTAAATATGCAAGACAGGGGGATCTCCAGGAATATGTTCATAGTCCCAAAGTAAATATGCAGCGCAAGATAAAATTACAGGTATGTCATCGAGTTATACCGTTTAGACTAATCACATATAAAGAGAAATAGGGATCGAACTAAGCATGTCGCACAGAATGTCAAATAGGCAGTTAAAACACGTAAGCATGCTTCCCTAATCTAAACTAAGCAATTAAACATAATAGTGCAGTTTAATAAAGGAAAAACATTTTATGATTTAGAAATGAAAAAAAGAATTTTTGCAACAATAGCCCGTGTACGTACTCGCCACCTCACGTACATGACACTCACACATCAAATAACACCAAACATCCTAAGGGGAAATTCCCTAACACAAGGTTAGATGAGCCACTTACCTCGAACCACTCAAATCAACTCAATATCACACTATTGCCATGAGTATCCAATCCGAATGGCCCGAATCTAATCTAATCAATTGCATAATGTAAATAATACTACAAGTAACTTTTTTATCAAATGAATTCGAAGCTAAGGAATGACAATCGGAAAAATGCCCAAAAAGTCTTCTCGGGCCCACGTCTCGGAATCGGGTAAAAATCACAAATTATGAATACCCAAATTCACTCACGAGTTCACTCGAACAAAAATCATACAAATCCGACGTCTTATTCCCATTCAAACCTCAGATTTTCAATTGGGGAAACTTTTCCCCTATTTCCAAACTTCTACCCTCAACTTCCTTAATTAGACGAGGGAAACAACAATAGATTAATGTAATATGATCAAAATAGAGTTACAATTACTTACCCAATAGTTCTCCCTCAAAATCCCTCGAGAAATCGTCTCTCACCGAGCTCTAAATCAAATTTTGTGTTATAAAATTTCAAACCCTCGAAATCCTCTTTTCGTCGCAGCGATATCCGCATATGCGCTTATAGGGCCGCATTTGCGGTCCCGCACCTGCGAAAAATATCATCGCAGGTGCGAAGGTCACTTATCCGGGTTGGGCCGCATCTGCGGTCCCGCACCTGCAGTCCCTGCTGCGTAGATCCATTTCCACCCTGCAGTGACCCAGTTTCTTCTATGGAACCGCACCTGCGGTCCAATATCCGCAGGTGCGAAAAAAACAGGTGCAGCAACTTCAGCACTATGCCTAAGTCCCAAACTAGTCTGTTAAGCATCTGAAACTCACCCGAGGCCCCCGGGACCTCAACCAAACATACTAAAAATTACTAAAACATCAATCAAACTTAGTCGAGCCTTCAAACCACATCGAATAACATCAAAAACATGAATTAAGCACAGATTCAAGCCTAAAAACTTAGGATTTACCAAATTCTACAAACGACGCCAAAACGCATCAAACCTAGTCCGAATGACCTCAAATTTTACGCACAGGTCACAAATGACACTGCAAACCTACATCGACTTTCAGAATTCCATTCCGAGCTCGATATCAAAATTTCCACTACCGGTCGAAATCACCGAAAATCCAACTTTCACCAATTCAAGCCTAAATCTACTACAGACCCCCAAAACACATTCCAGACGCGTTTCTAAGCCCAAAATCACTCAACGGAGTTAACGGAGTAGACGAAATTCCATTTCGGATCCGTCTTCACACAGTTCCGACTATGGTCCAAATTCTTAGGCTTAAATTCACATCTAGGGACTAAGTGCCCCAAAACTCTTTGAATTCCACAACCAAACACTCCAGAAAATCCCAAAAGCAGAAACAAATGTGGGGAAAACAGTTATTAGGGGATCGAGGCTCTAACTCTCAAAATGACCGGCTGGGTCGTTACACTATAATTATAGGATTTTAAATGTAAAAAAGTTTTATAGTTATGTGGAGTGTGTATTTTTTCTATTTTGCCAGAGGCGTAGTAATATTTAATTAATTGGAATTAAGATAACAAAAGTTCCTAATATAGTTGCATATGATCACTAACTGAATTAAGTATGATAACATAATAACGAAAGATAAATTCCCTTTTTATTTTAATTCAAATTTAAAAACTTTATCTATAAATTCAAAATTATCCTATAATAAACACATATACACACACTATTAATGTCAGTAGTACATAGTAACTGTATTTTATATTTTACTATGTTAGTCAAATACAAATACGAATATATATATATATATATATATATATATATAGAGAGAGAGAGAGATTTAAATTCTTGTTTGTTATCTGGATAAACATAGACGTATACCCTATATATTACATTTATTTTAAAAGAAATTCGCTTTATTCAAATATAGTTATAGTGTTTTAAAGAACTATAATTATAGAATTTTAAATGTAAAAGAGTTTTATAGTTATGGGGTATTTTATTTTCTTTTTTGCCAGAGGAATATCACGATCCAAAATCTGACCGTGATGACGCCTAACCCAGCCTGCTAGGTAAGCCAATTAACAACTATCTAATTTATTTGAAACTAATAAAAAAAATTAAATAGAAGAAATTATTTTAAATCATATACATTCCCGAAGTATTGGTAGTACAAATCATGAGCTTCTAAGATTAGAATTTACAAACTGGTACGAATTAATACATCATATGTTCAAAATGTACATAAACAGATTTCTAATAATCTAAGCCTACCATGAACAAGAGGTAGCTACCACCAAAACGCATGTACATCATCGAATCTAGCTCTCGTCGATCTCAGAAACGTCAGCAGCCAACATCTGCACGCAAAATGCAGAAATGTAGTATGAGTACAACCGACCCTATGTACTCAATAAGTAACAAAACTAGCCTTGGATTAAAAGTAGTGACAACTCGAGCAAAGGTCGGGTCCAACACCAATAGCCAACAACAATCCATAACAACGTAAAGCAAGTAATAAAAGAAGTAACTCAGTGTCACGCCCCGAACCTGGGGGGGAGAGAGATCGAGCCTTACCTTACTCTTTAGGGGTTTACTCTTCTACTTAAATTCCTAGATAGGCTGATGCCTTTTCCGAGTCTTAAAATCCGACTCCTAAACACATTTCGAGATCAATTCGACAATGAAACTCTTTAAGGCACCAGCGCCTCGTCTATCATTGCGTACTAACTTGCGACTAAGAAACTTTGAACATATAATGTCATACTTTGGCCTTGGGCCACATTGCAAGACAATTTGTGAACGCTGACTAAATATCAATATAAAGCTGGGCCGACAAGGCCGACAGAGCTATTACAGCAGGCAAACCAAAAAAATATACGTACAAGGCCTACAAAGCCAAGCATACTGCAGTAACTGACAGGATATGTCTACAAGCCTCTACTGATGGATGTACTGTTATCATAACAGGGCCCCGACCTATCCATAACATATATATACATATATACACAAGATGTACATACAATATTAGAGCTGGCAACTCCGACGGATGTGGAGCTTACTAATCAAGCTGAACACAGGCAATACCTACTGGGAGGTCTACTCGTCTATCTGTCAGAATCCTCATGCATGAAATCCGGCATCCCTGGCAAAAGGGATGTCAGTACAAAATAATGTACCGAGTATGTAAGGCAACAGATTAACTAAAATCTAAAACTAAAATGATAATATAATAACTGAAGTAATTGGGAGTGAAAGCTAATATGAAGATATGCTTACCTGCTGATACTGACTCAACTCTCTCAATATAGTAAGTAAAATAGTTGTCCGGCCTAATAGGGATCCGTATATATAACTGCTCTGTCGTAGTAGGCTCGTTCATAGGTGCTCGGCATACTAGGCTTTGTATCTCACCCATGTTGGTCTCGCTCTTATGCGCTCCACCACAGTAGGCTCGGTATATAACTTACCATCTAACCAGAGGTTGCCCAATAGGGCCTGCCCATCGATTATAGCTCTATGGTAGTAAAAATATTGTAATGCAATATATATAGACTCTCTGCTCTCTTGACTGGGAGAAGACAATACTCAATTGAATATAAAGTACCGATAAGGGAGAATACTGTAACTTATGAGACTAGGATAATGTATATAAATTCGGAATATGAATTTCTCTTTATGCCTCGTAATCAAACTCATGTAATTATGAGATCATGCCAAAATGAAGGAAGGGATTAGCCTTAACATACCTGATTCGATTTTCTTGACAATCCCTCTAACACGCATTGATTTCGACAACACGTAACGGCGGATCGAAGTAGAAGAAAAATCCGTATGATATTCTTGAAAAAGATTATACTGGGCTCCCTTAGAATTGCAAATCTCGTTGCTATTACATTATGTAATCTTGAGAAAGAGAATTCCATCCATTATGTAATTTTGTTGTTACGTTATGTAATTAAGCATATTGAGAAAGAGAATTCCATCCATTAGCTATGTATTTCCTCTTAATGAATTAGGAGAGGTGTATTCTTTTATTAAAGAGAGTGAGCCCCATTTTTCAAGCTTGGTGTCACCTACCCTTTTCAAGTGTGCAACCTTTAATTCTATTTCAAGAGTCATAACATGGGAAAGGGGGGTGCTTCCACGTTGGGGAGGGGTTAGATCTTATCCCAAGGTTATTAATTAATTATCCACTAATTTTAAGTAACTTGTTAATTTCCCCATTAACCAGTAATCCACATAATCAAGAATTATCTCAATTGACTTAAAATACTACTAACTTTTAACACATTTTATATATCTTACTATCATGGTCATGTGGTACCTTGTATGACACTAGTCCATAAATACGGGGTATTATAGCTTGGACCGTACTTTATCCCAAAACGTCAAACTTTGACGAAACTTATTTTCTTCGATTCACTTACCCTCTCACCTTCATGAATTTACTTATCACTTTTTTTAAATAACATAATACTTATAATCTCCAAATAATCTTTTCCTTGGACTGGTATCAATACCTTACGATAAATTCAGCGTACTAATACTATAGGGGGGAACATCATCGTAATTTAATACTGCAGAGCATAACATCGACGTAATATTGCGGGGCGTAACATCATTCCCCATTTTGGAACATTCGTCCGTGAATGTTGACTGATGCATTTATCGGTCTCATAAATGGATAGCTCTTACAAATTGTTTTTAATACTGTCTTTTCCATCTAGGCAACTGTTCTGTGAATAAATCCAAAGGCCAGGGCATTCCCCCCTTTAGGCCTCTTTCTCATACCATGACTTGTGATCGAAATCCTTCCAATCTCGTAACTGTTTCTACCTTCTATGATACAGCCTGTACGACTCTAATCTTGTAAGTGAACCTATGCGACTCTTCTTTCCTTTTTCCTCCAGTTTTTGGCGCATCTTTTTGTAAACATATACAGAGCTTGACAAGATGTCCCTCTGGGAATTTATAGGTATATTGTTGTTCTTCGTTCGGTACTTTGTCGAAATTATGAATATTGATGTATCTTATTTCATAGACCTGGTTATCCATCAGCATGATTTTACTTCATCTATGTAGGTCATAAATATACCATAACTCTTACCTCGATTTATTGTTACTGAGGTCTATTACCAAACTCTAGGTGACTTTCGTTGCTCATCCCATATGTATAAATCTATGTCCTTTAATGCTTCCGTATTACTGTTCAACTTAAGAATGACGAACTTATGTCCATCCATTGTTGATTTACCTATATATTGATCTATAATTTACCATTGATGTAACGACCCGACCGGTCCCTTTGCATTATCAGACCCCGTTCCCCTAAATGAAACTTCCCATAGCGGCTCATTGTGATTTATGATTTGCGGGGGCGAGTGGTCCGGGATACGAATGTGTTTAGATTGCTATAGGAACACTTGGTTCCTTAAGGTTGGCTTTTAAGGCCAAGTTTGACTTCGATCAACATTTTGGGTAAACAACCCCGGAATCGAGTTTTGACGATTCTGGTAGCTTCTTATGATGATTTCGGACATGGGCATATGTTCTGAATGGTTTTCTGATGACCCGGGAGCGTATCGGTGCCCAATATTGAAATTAGAAGTCCCTTAAGTTCCTATTGTGGTTTGGGACGTGTTTTTGTGTTATGTCATTTATGTCTTTCTTGCAAAATTTGGTGTCATTCCGAGTAGTATAGGTCGGTTCAGCCCATTGTTAGCGAAGTCAAGAAAACTTAAAGTTCCTAAGTTTGGTTCTAGGGGTTTTGACCTGTGATTTTGAGTTTTAGCGTTGTTTTGGGTGTTCCAAAGGCTCGAGCAAGTCTGTATTATGATTTGAGACTTGTTGGTATATTTGAACGGGGGCTCGAGTGAGCCCAAGTGCCTCCCAGGCACCACACGAGGCCAAAAACCAGCTGAAATAGCTGTTGGTGCACCTGTTCTGGTGTGATCCGCATGTGCGGTTGCCCAGTCGCAGGTGCGGGACCGCTCCTATGGTCCCAGCCTCGCAGGTGCGACCCTCAGCGGGCAGTCCATTTCTCACAAGTGCGGACAAAGTTCCGCACGAGTGGAGCCGCAGGTGCGGGCCCAGGCTTCCTCGTCCATTTCCGCAGGTGCAAGACCGCAGGTGCGGTCCTCGAGCCGCAAGTGCGGAAATACTGTCAGACAGTGTGTTTCTTAAATACGGGATTCTTCATAATTTCTTCATTTCTTCCTCCATTAGAACACCTTGAGAGCTTGGGAAAAGGGATCAACGACCCAACCACCAAAAGGTAAGTAAATTCTATCTTAAAGTGGTTAATGCATGCATTCTTAGTAGGATTTAACTACTTAATTAGTGTAAAATTTAGGAATTTGGATAGTAACCTAGGGCCTTCGAGAATTTAGAAAATTACCCGTCAATTAGCTATGAACTCAAGTAAAAATCATGTATTAATGATCCTTAGGCTATGGGTGATTGTTTCCTTCGAAAATTTTTGGAATCCGAGCATGCGGGCCCGGGGTTGAATTTTAGGATTTCTTCAAGAATTTCGAATTTGACTTAGTAGTAGGAGAATTTCCATATTTTGAGCATAAATTGATGAATTTGTATAACATTTGGCTAGTTTCGAGTCCTATGGTGTAGAGTTTGGAGTTTCGGGCGCGTTCTTGGTCCAGGGAGTAGATTCGTCACGAGGTGAGTCTCTTTTCTAACCTTGTAAGAGGGAATTTTCCCCATAGTTGATTATAAATAATTACATATCCTTATTTGCGAGGGCTACACACGTACGAAGTGACGAGAGTCCATTCGTAGCTACTACTATGTTATGTTGGGTAGTTCTAGGACTCACGAGCATGCGTATATGTGCCTTACATGTATTCCTAAACGTATTTGAGTTTCTTATTATACTTGATTTGGCATGAGAATATTAGGAAGTTGTGTTCCATGATATAGTGCCTAAGTTCTTGCCTTCAAGAATAATCTCTGTTAATTCCTTAAAAATTGATAATTTTATGTTTGTATGCGACACTGCGTCACATGTATGATTCACGAGCGGAATAGCCCTACTATTATGTCAACCGCACCGCATGTTCGATTCGCGAGCGGGGTAATAGATGCATCTATGGTTCGAGTTGTTCAACCCTCGGCAGTGCACATTTATTTTTGCGACGTTTTGTCCGTACGCTTCCGGCTTATTATGTGATGTATGATGTACTGGGAATTTTTTGTAATTGTATAAACTTGTTCATGTTAATAAGGGAATTTAGTACATTATGTTCTAGTGAAATTTTACATGCAAAGGTAAATACAACTATACTTGATAATTTTATCTTTGTGATTTCTACGACTGTTATGCCTGCCTAGTTCCTATTAAATCATGTTATTTAGAAATGTTGACCCTAGTAAGTATCACGTCTACCTCTCGTCACTACCTCTTCGAGGTTAGGCGGGACACTCACTGGGTACATATTTGTTTATGTACTCATGCTGCACTTCTGTACTTAATTGTATAGGTTCTGAGGCTGGTGCATCTGGTTATCAGACATGAGCTCGATTCTGATCTTCGTTGGACCCGACTTCACGGTGAGCAGCTTCTCCGTACGATCCTCGGCAACACCATGGAGTTTTCTTTTGCTTATTTCTCGTCTATTTATTTCAGACAGTAGGATTGTATATTATGTTTTGTATATTCTTTTAGTATGTCCGTACGACTTGTGACACTAGTTCCTAGCACACACGTAGTTGTTATTTTGGTTTGCGGGTCTGTATATATATATATATATATATATATATATAGGATCATTCCTCTTTTTGACTGCTTTTGGGATAAAAGCTTGTTATCTTTTTCAATAAATGTTTTGAACTTTAAAACATGGCACGTATTGGGATGTTTAACCAAGCACGGGAGGAATCCTTAGCAATTTAAGTGTGGACTTTCCTAACCCCGGTATTGAACGCCATCACGACCAGAATTAATATTTTGGGTCGTGACAACATGTTATTAGAGCTCTAGGTTCACGTAGGTCTCACAAGTCACGAGCAAACCTAATAGAGTCTTGCAGATCGAAACGGAGACGTCTGTATTTGTCTTCGGGAGGCTATAGGGTGTTAGGAAACCTCTCTTTATTCATGTTCTATCGTGCAGTTGATGGTTTACTAAATCTTATTCATCCATTATCTCACAGATAGTGAGGACACGCGCGGTTCACGTTCCTGACCCGGGAGATGCCGCTACCCCCGCCGTACGAGGCCGTGGCAGAGGCCGGGCGAGGGAACCGGCCCGAGGTAGGGGACGAGGGCGTCCCAGAGCTGTTCCACTGGAACACCCAACGGATCCGGCAGAGGATCCTATCAAAGAGGGGCAGGGCGAGTTGCCCCCAGCAGGTCCTGTCCCAGTAGACTTTATGACGGCGCCAGGCTTCCAGGAGGTCATGGGTCGTATGATGAGATTTATGGACAATGTGACGCAGGCTGGTTTATTTCCAGCGGATCCTGCCACATCTCATGCAGTAGGGGGAGCCCATACCCCTACTGCTCAGGCCGCAGGCAATGCAGCAGCAGTTTATCAGACCCTGGGTACACTGCCACGGGTGGAGCCCAGCCAGTAACAGCAGCACCAGAGCTCATACCAGCTGCGGACGGCAATCCACAGATGTTACAGGACAGATGGACTCGATTGCACCCTCCTATCTTCGGGGGTGAGAAGGGCGAGGATGCCCAGGACTTTATTGATAGGGGCAGGGACATACTGCACAACATAAGGATACTGGAGTCCTATGGAGTGGACTTCACTACTTTTAAGCTTGAGGGCAAGGCCCGCAGATGGTGGCAGTCCTATATCCTGGGTAGACCGGCAGGTTCCCCTTCCATTACTTGGGATTTCACTCATCTGTTCGTGGAGAGGTATATTCCACCCTCCGAGAGGGAAGAGCTACGATATCAGTTTGAGCAGCTGGAGCATGGATAGATGTCAGTGACAGACTATGAAGCTTGGTTTTTTGAGTTGTCTCGTCATGCCCTTATTATACTTCTTACTGACGCTGAGAGAGTGCAGAGATTTGTAGCTGGGCTGCACTTAGGTATTCAGGCCATATAGGGACTCCCTATCAGCTTGTGGTCAAGATAGCTCACCGGATTGAGAGTTATCGTTCGAGAGGTAGAGAGTAGGATCATCAGGATAAGAGAGCTAGATTTTCAGGAGATTTCAGAGGTGGCCCAGCCAGGGGTATAGGTCATTTCGGTAGAGGCCAGCCTAGCAGGCCTCCACAATCAGCTCCTCCACCCCCCCCCCCCCCCCCCCCC
>ML388666.1:106011-195784 GCA_005239525.1 Nicotiana knightiana
AAGAGCGGAGCCGCAGGTGCGGTCTCCCCTCCGCAGGTGCGGGCCCAGGCTTCCTCGACCATTTAAGCAAGTGCGAGCCTTTGCTCGCAGGTGCGAGACCGCAGGTGCGGAAACACTGTCAGATAATGTGTTTCTTAAATATGGGATTCTTCATTATTTTTTTATTTCTTCCTCCATTAGAACACCTTGAGAGCTTGGGAAAAGGGCTCAACAACCCAACCACTGAAAGGTACGTAAATTCTATCTTAAAGTGGTTAATGCATGCATTCTTAGTATGATTTAACTACTTAATTAGTGGAAAATTTAGGAATTTAAGTAGTAACCTAGGGCCTTCGAGAATTTAGAAAATTACCCGTCAGTTAGCTATGAACTCAAGTAAAAATCATGTATTAATGATCCTTAGGCTATGGGTGAGTGTTTCCTTCGAAATTTTTGGAATCTGAGCATGCGGGCCTGGTGTTGGATTTTAGGATTTCTTCAAGAATGGCGAATTTGACTTAGTAGTAGGAGGATTTCCGTACTTTGAGCATAAATTGATGAATTGTTATATCATTTGGCTAGTTTCGAGTCCGCGGGTGTAGTGTTCGGAGTTTCGGGCACGTTCTTGGTTCGGCGAGTAGATTCGTCATGAGGTGAGTCTCTTTTCTAACTTTGTAAGAGGGAATTTTCCCCATAGGTGATTATAAATAATTGCATGTTCTTATTTGCGGGGGTTACGCACGCACAAAGTGATGAGAGTCCATGCGTAGCTACTACTATGTTATGTTGGGTAGTTCTAGGACTCACGAGCATGCTTATATGTATTCATAAATGTATTTTGAGTTGCTTATTATCCTTGATTTGGCATGAGAATATTAGGAAGTTGTGTTCCGTGATATAGTGCTTAAGTTCTTTCCTTAAAGAATAATCTCTATTAATTCCTTAAAAATTGACAATTTTATGTATCTATGCGGCACCGCGTCACATATATTATTTGTGAGCGGAATAGCCCTACTATTATATCAATTGCGTCGCATGTTCGATTCGCGAGCGGGGTAATAGATGCATCTATGGTTCGAGCCGTTGGACCCTCGGCAGTGCACATTTATTTTCGCGACGTTTCGGCCATACGCTTCCGGCCTATTATGTGATGTATGATTTACTGGGAATTTGTTGTAATTATATAAATTGGTTCATATTAATAAGGGAATTTAGTACATTATGTGCTAGTGAAATTTGACATGCAAAGGTAAATACAACTATTCTTGATAATTTGTATCTTTGTGATTTCTACAACTGTTATGCCTGCCTTGTTCCTATTAAATCATGTTATTTAGAGATGTTGACCCTAGTAAGTATCACGTCTACCTCTCGTCACTACCTCTTCGAGGTTAGGCGGGATACTCACTGGGTACATATTTGTTTATGTACTCATGCTGCACTTCTGTACTTAATTGTACAGGTTCTGAGGCTGGTGCATCTGGTTATCAGACAAGAGCTCGATTCTGATCTTAGTTGGACCCGACTTCACGGTGAGTTGCTTTTCCTGACGATCCTTGGCAGCACCATGGAGTTTTCTTTTTCTTATTTCCCATCTATTTTTTTCAGACAGTGGGATTGCATATTATGTTTTGTATATTCTGTTAGTATGCCCGTAAGACTTGTGACACTAGTTCTTGGCACACACGTAGTTGTTATTTTTGTTTGCGGGTCTGTATATATATATATATATATATATATATATATATATATATATATATATATTGGCTCATTCCTCTTTTTGACTGCTTTTGATAAAATGTCTTGCTATCTTTTTTAATAAATGTTTTGAACTTTAAAACTTGGCACGTATTGGGATGTTTAACCAAGCATGGGAGGAATCCTTAGTAATTTAAGTGTGGGCTTGCCTAACCCCGGTGTTGGGCGCCATCACGACCTGAGTTAGTATTTTGGGTTGTGACAATTGATAACTTGAACTTTTATGTAACACTGCTGCTAGGGCTCACGTCTTATCGGGGAACATCTGAAACGATTAGACTGATCCACCTGGGGTGATACCATGCTTCCATAACTGTATTTCATAGCATCCCAATGTGATTCACCTTACGTGGGTATTTTTACCCTGTATAATTCTTGAAATCCTTTTCTTTGTTTCTTCAAATCATTACTCAATCGAAGGTCCAAACGTCATCCTTTATTTATCACAATTACACCATCATTCTATTACCAGGGCAGCATTCCATCTCTTCTAAATGATATTAGTCTTAGACTACTTTGCGTTCATTTAGGCTATACTGAACTTTCTATAACTTAGAGAAACGATTAGCTCTCTTGTTTACATGGGCTTAACCCTGAGGACTTATCCACTTTCAGCACCTTTTCACTTGCCTTTTCTTATCCTTACTCCTGTCTTCCTAAAGCTTTGTCGCTCAACCACACTTTAGCTTGCAACCTACACATACCATTTATACTACTTGCAACCTTCCTTCAGTTTGCTTGCACCATAGATTTCCTTATGTTATTCTGGAACATCAAGCGATACATCATATCATCTATAACTCTTCTTTCTCTCTTAACTAGACCTCTCAATACCTAGAAACCATAGGCTGGAATATATGCCACTGACGACGCTATTATCATTCCTGGATACTGCATCCCAGCGCTTCTAGCCTCCTACCTAAAGTATGGACCATTCACAACCTTCTGCATTTTGAGTATCTCGTACGTTGATCATCTTTACCTTACTTGCCTTAAAATCTCGCATTACATCTTTTATCTCTTTCATAACCTTCCTTCTACATAGGTATAATTCACATCCACGACTTGAAGCTCTTATTATAATACTTGCACCTCTGGTGCATACACAATCCAGTGGGAGCTTCATGCTGACTTCTTATGAGAGGGGTACTCTTCTAACTTGGTTTATCGTAGTGCCATTATAGAATATGGGTACTGTACTATCACTCTCGTACCTCTGATATCTAAGAGTAATCCAACAATATTCTCAATCACGAGGTCTATAATTTTTTGGGTCCAATAATAAGATTTCGAATTTACTTTGTTGATGTAACTCTTTAGTTTCCTCCTCCTTCTGATCAGCCTTTATGCTTAACCTATATTCCTATCTACGTCTCATGGTATTACTTTAACCTTTCATGGAGCTATGGAATATCTAGGATACAATCTTCTAACAATTCAATCATTTGTCTATGACCCGGACTCAATTCTTATTTTTTAACTTTTACTGGAGTATTCTACGACTATATGATTGTCAACATATATGATGCATGGATAATACTCCAAACTCATAAGTGCGTTCATAACGTAACTAACTTTGGATCATTGATCGAATAATTCTTTTTGTTCCTTCTCAGCTTTCTTTAAACATAAGCTATTACTTTTCCTGGTCTTTCTGCCTCCTTGTTGCGTGCCTACTTAGCTTATCTTAGTTCCCACGCATGCTAGAATTTTCGTGCAATTCATATGATCTCGAGTATTACTTTTTATTTTTCTTCACGTTCATTAGCCACGGTAGGTGCCACTTTCATATGGAGCGCATACAACGTTGTTGTGAGACTGTTTTTATAAGATCACTTCCCTTTTAGGTCCCTGAGCTTAGGTCGAAGCCTTCTTCCTTATTTCCTCATCTAGTCTTTCACTGCAGTACTTAGGGAGGACCCTCTGACTCTTGTAAAGCTGCAAGCTTATTACATCGTATATTTGACAGAATTTTTGATGCCCTTCCTCACCTATAATTTTCCATAGTTACTTACCTCCATGCCCTTGTACTTGTAGGGTTGCTTCTAAGCTGATATTTTGATTGTCTTCCCAGTGGCACTCTCTTTATCTCTGTAACACTCATATGGTACCTTTAACTACCCTAACTACTATTTGAATATCTCTCAAATATTAAAATGTCATAATTGCGGGGCTGAATTCACTATATTAGGTTTTACTATGTTTATCTTGCACGGTCTGCTGACTCGTCTGTAACCTCCTGATTAGCCATAACTAGGCTCTTCCTGAATCAACCACTAACTACTCGTTGGCCCATTCTCATATCAATATTCCACCTAATCTTTCTTGAGTTATTTCCTTATCTTAATTTACGTCTCACACTGGCTCCTTATCTATGAACAATATCTCGGGCAGGCAACCTTACTTTCTTTCCTTGACGTCGTGTTTGCATAATGTTCTGGAATCATAGCATCTTTGTAGGCTTTGAATAAGTGCAATCTCACCGCTTTTTCATTTTTTATTGCATTCTTCCTTTACCATTCCATTATCACTTAATTCTTACTTAATGCCACATCACTCCATATTCCTCCTTTTTGGGAGTACTAGGAATTGGAGCTACGACGACCTACCTATAGCTGTTTTACCTCTTCATCCTTGGCGTCCTTTCACATCATCAATGACCCTTACTCGCCTTGCGGTAATCCTTATGTACCAAGGATAACAAAATTCCCTACTTGCGATGGTGACACTTAGAGTAACTAGCACATACAGTCCATTAAGCTTAACTTTGCTCATATTGGTTGTTTTAGGGAAGCGTCTTCTTGAATGACCTTTCTCTAAATTTCTTGTGAATCTTCTTCTGTTGTCCATTCTATTATCGCCGAAATGCAATCTGAAATTCTCATGATGCCGACCATTACCAAATTACTAAGTACTTAATTCATGTTCAGTTTATCTTGTTCACCAGCCCATACTGATTTCTATTACTCTGGGGTCTAACTTTTCCGTCTAGTAGTCGTATTGGAGTCACGAGTTTATTTCTCGAAATGAGGATGACTTTATGGCCTATATTCTTTTGTTGTCTCAAGGCCTTTCACCTCTCCTCTTTTCCTTCACTTAACTATAGACTCTGTAAAATTGTCATGTCTTACTCTTAATGCTTCCTTAACTCTCTTCTTATTTCCCGGTAACATCTATGTCTATCATTTTATTCTGAAAACTCCAAGAAGACATTCTTTTGCTTTTATCTCCCCTTGCTCCATCCCCTGGCCCTTCGGATTGCCTAACATTCCCGTTCTACTAGGGACGGGAGCCACTCTAAGGTAATATTTATCCTTTCAAGGCTTCCATTGCCTATCTTTGTAGTACTCATATCTAGTTGTACTATTTTAGAGTGCACCATCTAGGTGTCTCACACGGATATATATTAACACATTTGCAATACCCTTCGGAAATGTCAACTAACGCAAATAATCCATTCACTATTTTGGGTTACTCTAACCCCAGTCGGATCCTGATATCCCGTCCTTCGCTTAAACTACACATGTTAGCTCTCATAGGGCATAATAGAGATAGGTGTGATCAATTGTATATATCTCTGTTATTGTTGAAGGTTTTGTCACGACCCAAATTGAAGGGCCACGACGGGCACTCGGTGCCTCACCTATCCTTGCGTACCAACATGCGACTAAGGGACTCTGGAATATAATGGCAGACTTTGGCCATGGGCCACATTGCAAGACCAGTTTTGAAGAAAAATATAAAGTTGAATGGAAACTAACGCTGACTAAACATCAATATAAAGCTGGGCCGACAAGGTCGTCATAACTACTAGAGCTGGCAAACCAACAATATATACATATAAGGCTTACAAGTCCAACATGTTGCACTAACAGTCATGATATGTCTACAAGCATCTACCGATGGAGGTACTGTGATCGGAACAGGGCCCGACCTAAAACATATATATACATATATACACAAGATGTACATAAAACTCTAGACCCAAGAACTCCGAAGGACGCGGAGCTAACCGATCAAGCTGATCCCGGGCAACACCTTCTGCGGAGATCTACTTGTCTGTCTGTTTGAAACTGCACGCATGAAATGCAGTGTCCCCGGCAAAAGGGACGTCAGTACGAAATAATGTACCGAGTATGTAAGACAACAGAATAACTGAAAGCTGAAACTGAACTGATAATATAATAAGTGAAAGTAAATGGGAGTCAAAGATAATCTGAAGATATGCTTACCTGTTGATACTGACTGAACTCTCTCAATATATTAAGTAAAATAGCTTCCCGACCTTATAAGGATCAGTATATATAACTTCTCTGCCATAGTAGGCTCGCTCATAGGCGCTCAACCATACTAGGTTATGTATCTCGGCCATTCTGGGCTCGCTCATAGGCGCTTGGTCACAGTAGGCTAGGTATATAGCTTACCATTTGATCAGAGGTTGCCCAATAGAGTCTTGCCCACAGATTATAGCTCGATGGTGGTGAAAATACTGTAATTTTCTATGTATATATATATATAGAATATCTGTTCTCTTGGCTGGAAGAAGACAATACTCAATTGAATATAAAGTCCAGACAAGGGAGAATACTGTAACATATGAGACTAGGATAATTTATATAAATTTGGGAGTATGAACTTGTCTTTATGCCTCCTTATTAAACACATGTTGTTACGAGATCATGCCAAAATGAAGGAAGGGATATCCTTAACATACCTGAGCCGGTTCTCTGGATAATGTTTCTAACACACGACAATTGCGCCAAAATTCATGACGACAATATAGCAGTAGGGAAGAATCCGTGTGATATTCTTCAGATAAATTATAACGGGCTTCTTTAGAATTGCAAAAATGTCACGTTGCTAAGATGATTAAGCAATTTTTGTGTGAATTCTTGAATTCTTGTTGAAGCAGAAATGTCATGTTACTAAGTTGCCTACCATATTTCAGAAAATTGTGATGTATAGAAAGCTAAACCAGCATCTTCTGATTCTCTTTTCATGCGTTATAAAATTCAGAGAGCATTTTTATTTTACATGTAATATGTTAGAATTTTCAGATTGGAATTACTGAAAGGGGAGTCTAAAATGATGACCTAGGCACCAAACTTTCTCAAATGTGCCAAATTGCAAATTAATTCAAGAGTCACTAATGGATTAAATGTTGCTGCCACATGGGGAAATTTAGACTTATCCAAAAATTTTGATTAGTTATCTAATCTCCCACGAAAAATCATTAATTACCCAATTATCCACATAATTAATAATTATCTCAACTTACTTAAAATACTACTCACGTTTAACATACCTTATACACCTTACTATCAGGGTCATGTGGTACCTTGTATGTCACTAGTCCATAAATACGGGGTATTGTAGCTTGGACCGTATTTTATCTCAAAATGTCAAACTTCGAGGAAAATTTGTTTTCTTCGATTTGCTTACCCTCTCACCTTCACGAATTTACTTATCACTTGTTTGAAGTAGCATAATGCTTATAATCTCCAAATAATCTCATTCCCGAACTTATATCAATTTACTTATGGCATACTTTTACTTATGAAAACATGGGGTGTAACGTCATTCCCCCATTTGGAACATTCATCCTCGAATGTTGACTGATAGACTTATCATTTTCATAACTTATGTCTTTCGAATACTTTAGTACTCTCCTTGCCATCTAGGCAACCGCTCTGTGAATAATTCCAAAGGCCAGGGTACTCCCCTTTCTAGGACTCTTTCTCACGCCACGACTTGTGGTCGGAATCATTCCAATCTCGTAACTATTTCTACCTTCCATCATGCAGCCTGTACGACTCTAACCTTGTAAGTGAGCCTATGCGACTCTTATTTCCTTTTTCTTCCAGTTTTTACCCAATCTCTAGACCTCACTTTATAAACACATACAGAGATTAACAAGATGTCCCTCTAGGCATCTATGGGTATATTGAAGTTCTTCTCTCGGTACTTTGTCGAACTTACGAATATTACTATATCTTATTTCATAGACCCAGTTATCTATCTGCATGACTTTACTGCATCTAGGTAGGTCATACTATACCATAACTCTTACTTTGATTTATTGTTACTGAGGTCTGCTACCAAACGCACACACAAGGAAAAAGTCACTCAGGCTGCATGCCAGAAGTAAAAACAGTTACGAGATTGGGAGGATTCCGACCACAAGTCGTGGTGTGAGAAAGAGGCCTAAAGGGGGGAATGCCTTGGACTTTGGATTTATTCACAGAACGGTTGTTTGGATGGCAAGGAGAGTATTAAAGTATTCAGAAGGCATAGTCTATGAAAATGATAAGTGCATCATTCAACATTTGAGGACGAATGTTCCAAGGGGGGGGGGGGGGNACACCCTAGGTTTTCGTACGTGGAAGTACGCCATAATTAAATTAAATATAAGCTCGGAAATGATATGTTATATCCCGCATTTCATACGTTAAATTTTCATCGTAAGTTAATAAACGTAAGATCGGGAATGAGATTCTATGTATTATGCTATTTCAAACATGTGATAAGTAAATTCGTGAAGGTGAGGGGGTAAGCGAATCGAAGTAAGTGAGTTTCGTCGAAGTTTGTCAATTTGGGATAAAATACGGTCCGCGATATAATACCCGGCATTTATATACTAGTGTCATATAAGGTATCACATGACTATGATATAAAGTGTATGGGGTGTGTTAAAATTAAATAGCATTTTAAGTAATTTGAGATAATTCTTAATTATGTGGGTAATTAGTTAATTATTGGTTAGTGGGAGATTAATAAATTAACAACTAATTAGAATTGGATAAGCTTGATGGATATTACCACCTACGTGGCAGCCCATGAAGTGGTTAACAAAGCCACTAAGTGACTCATATAAGGTGTAGCAAGGTGTCACATTATTAGAGTAAATAACAAGTTTAACATTTTCTTTAGCCTTCTGAACGTGAATTCCATAAATATATTCACTTTAGCAATGCAAGCTAATGTTTTCTTACCCCCGCCCCCCAAAGATTAGAAGAGACATCATCACGTTTCATAGAGATTGCATACGTGATTTACTTCGACGACCGAAGGGGTCATCACCTATTTTATTACCCTATTTCGTACTCCCGAGGCCTTGAAAACCTCATTTGTAGGTTCCTCGATTTGCGTGCATAGTCCGGGCGCATAGCCGGACAGCTTAAATATGAAATTTTGTGAAAAATGCAAAGATTTGATATTAAAATCAATAAATTTGACTTCGATCAATATTTTGGGTAAACGGATGCGGACCCATGATTTGACGGTCCCGGAGGGTCCGTAGGAAAATATGGGACTTGTGCGTATGCCCGGAATCGAATTTTGAGGTCCCAAGCCCGAGGAATGAATTTTTGACTAAAATGGTTTTCTGAAAATATTTAAAGGAAATGAAAATGAAATCTGATTAGAAAGTGATGGTATCATGCCCGTATTTTGGTTCCAGCGCCCGGTACAGGTCTTATGTATGGTTTAGGAACTTTTCTGTAAAGTTTGGTTGAAATCGGATGTCGTTTGACGTGTTTCGGACTAAAAATTGAAAATTTGATGTTTTATGAAATTTGATAGAACTCATGGATTTTGAGGTTTAATTCGATGTATATGATGTTATTTTGGCGACTTGATCGCATGGATAAGTTCATAGGATGTTTTTAAGGTAGTGTGTGTATTTTGTTTGGAGCCCCGAGGGCTCGGGTGAGTTTTGGATTGGCCACGGATTACATTTTTGAACTTGGAAATCTGCTGGTGTGACTGATCTGCAGGCTTCGCATTTGCGAAGCCAGCAAGGCAAATGTGAACTCGCAAATGTGAGCTACTCATCGCAAATGCGAAGGTTGGTCTGGGCAGGCCTGATCGCAAATGCAACCAAAAGGTTCACAAATGCGAAGGTTAACCTGGGCAAGCCTGATCACAAATGCGACCAAAAGGTTCGCAAATGCGAAGGTTAACTTGGACAGGCCTGATCGCAAATGAGACCAAGAGGTTCGCAAATGCGAAGGCTGGGAATATCTGAAGGGTCAGAAATGGCGAACCCCTGTTCGCAATTCCCATGCCAACCAATAGCCTGCACTGTACAAAATTGAATTTTTACTTCATATTTCATATTTTCTCAAACTCAAACACTCTTAGGCGATTTTACCTAGAACAAGACTTCTTCCAAATCATTTGTAAGTTGGTTTTATTCTTTCAATCATTAACATCATTAACATGTTTCAACTTAAAATCAAAGATTTCCATGGGTGAAAATTGGGTGTTTTGGGTAGAACTTAGAATTTTCTAAAATTGGGATTTGAGTGGGTGATTGACCTCCGATTTGATAGATTTTTATATGGCTAGACTCGTGTGAGTACGAGATTTCTAAAAATGTAAAATTTATCCGACTCCGAAAGGCTGGCCTGAGGGGAATTTTGGTCATTTTACTTAATTTCGCGTCGTAACTCTGAATTAAATAGTAGAATCAGTTGCATGAGATGTTATTTATGGTATGAAATTTATTTGGTCTAACCTTAGCTTGAGGGAATAGGAGTTGAGTATAATTTGCTACTTGCTAATTGTCAAATACGATGTATAGTCATGGTGATGATTATCTATACATTGGTGTCTAGCATGACCTTGAGACCTTATATTGTGAATATTCTGATTTTGTGGTAATTTCCATGCTTAATTGATGATTCCTATATGTTGTGAAGAGTATGTGAAGGGAATTGTAATCCTTAAACTCTGTTGGAGCATTGGATCAGATTGTAATATGAATGATGAAGATATATGAGATAATTGTATCCTTTGGAGCATTGGCTCAGATTGTAATACGAATGATGAAGGCATATGAGATAATTGTATCCGTTGGAGCATTGGCTCAAGTAATAGAGTAAGTTATGAAATGAAGTGAAAGAAAGCGAAAGAGCTACTAAAATATACCCTTGTCGGGTCATTGTTGCTTTGATATTGTCTCCCTTATTGGGATGTTGAGATTACTGTTATTGTTCCCTTGTCGGGATTTAATTGTTTAATTGATGTTCCCTTGCCGAGATTTAATTATTTAATTAATGTTCCCTTGCCGGGATTTTTATTTTTACTCTGTTTATTTCCTTGCCCTTGTTTGTGATTGTTNTCGTTCCGTGTTTATATTGATTATGCACGAGGGGACATTCCGTTCCGTATTTTACATTGTCATTATACATGATGGGACATGTCATGCCGCATCCTTTATTGTTTAATCTGTGTTGTCATTTCCCATTATTATTTTCAGATATTTCAGACTGTTGCTTCATTTCTGTCATTTCAGTATTTTCTATCTCTTACCCCCAACATGTTTTCCCTGTAATTGTATTCCAGTTTAGTTTCTGCTATATTATTGAACTGCACAGGTACACTTTGTTGTCGTGTCTTAGCCTCGTCACTACTTCGCCGAGGTTAGGCTCGGCACTTACACAGTACATGGGGTCAGTTGTACTGATGCTACACCTGCACTTCTTTATGTTGTGCAGATTACGTAGCCGGACCCGGAGCACATCATTAGTGGGAGTGTCTTCCAGCTTATCATAGAGGCTTCAAGGTGTACCCGCTGGCGTTTGTGGGCCTTGGCGTCTCTTCCATCCCTTTTGTCTTCGATTTTGTCTTCTTCTTTTTTTCCTCTAGCTTCAGAGGCAGACATGTTTCCTTCCAGACTTGTATTTAGCACTCTTATAGACAGTTCGTGAGTTTGTGACTCCATGTTTTGGGAAAAAATTATGCGTCGATGTTTTATGTTGTTCTTATTTAGCTTGAAACCATATTTATTTCCGCTGTTAAATTGTGAACCGTTTTGTTTATCCTATTAAATTGATGTTAATATGCTAGTTTATTTATACACGTTGGCTTGTCTAACAGGTTCAATGTTAGACGCCATCACGGCTCGATGTTGGGATTTCGGGGCGTGACATTTACAATGGTCGGAGCTGTAACGTGAGATTTTCCGATTCTAAGAAAGTACGGTGCAATCTTTCCCAATAATATCATATGAATTTTCCCCTACTTCGATTCGCCATTATATGTTGTCACAATTGACGTGTGTTGGAAGGATTGTCAATAGAATTGACTCATGTATGATAAGGCTAATCCTTTCCTTCATTTTGACATGATCCCATAACTACATGGGTTTGATAACAAGCCATAAAGAGAAGTTCATACTCCTGAATTTATATACATTATCCTAGTCTCATAATTTATAGTATTTTCCCTTATCAGGACTTCATATTTAATTGAGTATTGTCTCTTTCCAGTCAAGAGGGGAGAGGGTCTATATATACAGTATTATAGTATTTTCCCCACCACCGAGCAATAATCGGTGGGCAGGACCCTATTAGGCAACCTCTGATTAGATGGTAAGTTATATACTAAGCCTACTGTGTCCGAGCGCATGAGCAAGCCTAGTTGGCCGAGATACAGAGCCTAGTATGGCCGAACGCCTATGATCAAGCCTACTACGGCAGAGCATTTATATATATACCGAGCCTTGTAAGGCTGGACATCTATTTTACTTACTATGTTGAGAGAGTTGAGCTAGTATCAGCAGGTAAGAATATCTTCAGATTATCTTTGACTCCTAGCTACTTTCAGTTATTATGTTATCAGTTCAGCTTGAGCTCTCAGTTATTTTGTTGCCTTACATACTCTGTACATTATTTCGTACTGATGTCCCTTTTGCCGGGGACGCTGCATTTCATGCGTGCAGGTTCAGACAAACAAACGAATAGACCTCCTCAGTAGGTGTTGCCTGAGTTCAGCTTGATCAGTAAGCCCCACGTCATTTGGAGTTGTCGGGTCTAGAGTTTTATGTACATCTTTTGTATATATGTATATATATATTATGGGTACTTCGGGGACCTGTTTCGATCACAGTACATCCATCAGTAGAGGCTTGTAGACATAGCCTGTCAGTTAATGCAGTATGTTGGGCTAGTAGGCCTTGTATGTATATTTTGTTGGTTTTCCAGTTGAAGTGGTTATGATGCTCCCTCCCCCCCCCCCCAGGTTCGGGGCATGACAAACCTGGGGGGCGAGACCGGCACCCGATGCCTCATCTATTCTTGCGTACCAACTTGTGACTAAGGTACTCTGAACATATAATGTCATACTTTGGTCATGCGCCACATTGCAAGAAAATTTGCGAATGCTGACTAAACATTAATATAAAGCTGTGCCGACATGGCTGACATAACTACTACAGCTAGCAAACCAACAAAAATACATACAAGGCTTACAAGCCCAACATACTACACTAACTAACATGATATGTCTACAAGCCTCAACTGATGGATGTACCGTGATCGAAACAGGGCCCCGACCTATGCATAACACACACACAGATACACACACACACACACATATATATATATATATATATATATATATGTATATATATATATATATATATGTATATATATATATATATATATGTATATATATATATATAAACAATATGTACATAAAACTCTAGACCCAAAACTCCGAAGGACGCGGAACTTAAGCTGAACTCAGACAACACCTACCGAGGAGGTCTGCTCGTTTGTATGTCTGAAACTACACACATGAAATGCAGCGTCCACGAAAAAATGGACGTCTGCACGAAATAATGTACTGAGTATATAAGGCAACATATTAACTGAAAGCTGAAACTGAACTGATAATATAATAACATAAAGTAACTGGGAGTCAAAGATAATATGAAGATATGCTTACTTGCTGATACTGATTCAACTTTCTCAATATAGTAAGTAAAATAGTTGTCCGACCACATAGGGCTCGGTATTTATGACTTCTCTACCATAGTAGGCTCACTCATTAGCCATACTAGGCTCTGTATCTCGGCCATGCTGGTCTAGCTCATAGGCGCTCCGCCAAAGTAGGCTCGGTATATAACTTACCATCTGATCTGAGGTTGCCCAATAGGAGCCTGCCTATAGCTCGATGGTAGTGAAAATACTATAATATTATATATATACTCTCTTCTCTCTTGACTGGGAGAAGACAATACTCAATTCAATATAAAGTCCTAATAAGGGAGAATATTGTAAGTTATTAGACTAGGATAACGTATATAAATTCGGAATATGAATTTCTCTTTATGCCTCGTTATCAAACTCATGTAATTACGAGATCATGCCAAAATGAAGGAAGGGCTTAGCCTTAACATATCTGAGTCGATTTTCTTGACAATCCCTCTATCACACGTTGGTTGCGACAACACGTAACGGTGGATCGAAGTAGGGGGAAAATCCATATGATATTCTTGAGAAAGATTATACCAGGCTCCCTTAAAATTGCAAATCCCGTTACTATTAAGTTATGTAATCTTGAGAAAGAGAATTTCGTCCATTATGTAATCTTGGTGTTATGTTATGTAATTAAGCATATTGAGAAAGATAATTCCATCCATTAGCTATGTATTTCCTCTTAATGAATTAGGGGAGGTGTTTTCTTTTATTAAAGAGAGTGAGCCCCACTTTTCAAGCTTTGTGTCACCTACCCTTTTCAAGTGTGCCAACTTTAATTCATTTTCAGGAGTCGTAACATGGGAAAGGGGGTGCTGCCACTTTGGGGAGGGGTTAGGTCTTATCCCAAGGTTATTAATTAATTACCCACTAATTTTAATTAACTTGTTAATTCTCCCATTAACCAATAATCCACATAATCAAGAATTATCTCAAATTACTGAAAATACTACTCACTTTTAACATACTTTATACATCTTACTGTCATGGTCATGTGATACCTTGTATGATACTAGTCCATAAATACGAGGTATTATAGCTTGGACCGTATTATATCCCAAAACGTCAAACTTCGACGAAACTTATTTTCTTCGATTCGCTTACCCTCTCACCTTCACGAATTTACTTGTCACTTTTTGAAATAACATAATACTTATAATCTCCAAATAATCTTTTTCTTGGACTGATGTCAATAGCTTACAACAAATTCAACGTACAATATTACAGGGTGCAACATCATCGTAATTTAATGCTTCGGAGCATACCATCGACGTAATATTGTAGGGTGTGACACTCAGAGATAAAATGCTCAGCTTAATCATGATTTCAGAAAATGGTTATGCCTTTCAAGTATATCGGTGAAAACCCAAGTCGCTTACCGAAGTTTCCAAAAATATGAGTAAGTTCAAAAACAATAATTTTCCTAAAAAACATTTCAACAATATATAAAATATTTCATTTTATTTCCAAATAGCCAGTGTAAAATGCATCATTATGCCCATATGCCAATATGTGTGAGAAGTCATGAATGACGTGATTGTAACGACCCGACTTGTCATTTTAAAAATTATCGCCCCATTCAGCGACTTAATATCCCAAGGAAATTTTTAATACATATTACGATTTGTGTTTGCCGTCAAGTTTGATTTTCAGAATATTCGAAATTAAATTGAAAGAACAATTATCATTTGTGAAGCTTAAATGAAAAGCATTGACTGGAGTTTGACTTTTGAGAAAACGACTCTTGAATGGAGATTTGATGATTCCAATAGCTTTGCATGGTAATTTCAGACTTGGAACATGTCTTTTATGTCATTTATGACTTTTATGAAAAATTTGAGGTCAATCGTACTTGATTTGATAGGTTTCGGCATCAAATGTAGAAGTTAGAAATTCTTAATTTCATTAGGCTTTAATTAGGGTGTGATTTGTGGTTTTAGCGTTGTTTGATATAATTTGAGGCCTCGACTAAGTCCATAATATGTTTTGACACTTGTTGGTGTGTTCGGACAAGGTCCCGAGGGGCTCGGTTTAGTTTCGAAGTGGTTTCAAATCATTTTAGGCCATTTTAACTGCTGATTTTTGACAGTAGTGTGCAAAATTTATGATGTGTAGAGATGACTTTGGAATCTTATATCTCAAAATCTATAAGGAATCTGGAAAATTTCAAAACATATAAGTTGTAGACCTTTGATTCTTGTTTCCAGAAAGATAAACTATTTATCATTTGGATATTTTACAAAAGGTTATGATCGATTGACTGAAGACTGGTACTGCAAACTTTGGCTACAGTAGTGTGCATCACCAGATTTCTGATGCGCAGAGCTGTCTTTGGAATATTATATCTAGAAATTTATAAATAATCTGAAAATTATAAAAATATGAAAGTTGTATTCCTTGGTTTCTAGTTTCCAGAAAGTTAAACCATTCTTCATTTGAATAAATGAACAGAAAGTTATGATCGATTGACTAAAGGCTGGTACTACTGTTTTTCTGGGGCTGAGGCAAAATCGCATGTGCCAAATGCGATTTATAAGTGTCAAATGTCAAATGCAACTTGCCTGGACATATTAACATTTTAACATATTTGGAGTTATGGAGCTCGGATTGAAGTGATTTTTAGGCGATTTTCACCATATGAATTGGGGTAAGTGTTATATATTTGAAAATGATTATACTTCATGATTCTATGGTTATATTCATCATTAATTTCGGATTTAAATGGAAGAAATCAAGATTTGCAAAAATTTTCAAGAACAAAAATTTAAGATTAGGAGGTCGAGTTGTTATCAGAATTTGGTAACATTGGTATGGTTCAACTCGTATCAGAATGGGTGTTCAGATTTTGTGAAAACTATATCGGATTCTGAGAGGCGGGTCCCCCGTTGACATTTTATTGGCTTTTTAATGTGAAATTTTAAATCGGCGTTTCATTATTCGGAATCATTTCCGACGAATTTTAATGAAGTTATACAATTAATTTTGATAGATTTGAGTTGTTCGGAGGTTAATTCAAGCAAGAAGGCTATTTTGGAATACCGGCCTAACTCTTTAAAGGTAAAATATCTTGCCTAACCTTTTCGGGGGGGGGGGGGGGGAATGTCCTCTTAGGCATTGAGTCTTTTGTGGAAATTGTGTGATTGAAAACAATTACGCGAGGTGACGAGTACGTACTTGGTTTATATGTGAAAATTATATCGGTTAAAATTCGTAGACACCCTTATGTATTAAATTGGAAAATTATTGGAACTTATTAAATCCCTTATTTGTCATGCTTCTTTCCTTGTTTGCCGAGGTTATTTTTATATGATAATTTGGTGTGATTTCCACTTGACTTTATGTGAATTCTGTGTTTGTTGAGTTGCCTTTTCGTGGAAATAATTTCATTACGAATTTTTCATCTGCAAAATAATTTATTAAATAATTTTACAAGAAGTCATTAATCTAATTGCCAAAAATTTAGATTAAAGAATGTGTTGTTCCTTGATGAATTACTTTTTAGTTCATGTCCTTGAAATTGGTATTGAGTTATAAAGGTCGTAAATCATATTGAGGCGAAGTGTTAAATTCTGAAATATTAATTTGTTGAGTTTTTCACTCCCGGATATTTTGTTAAGATTTTTGTGCGCATTATGGTCGAGTTGTTGGCTTCTTATTATGGAAAAATAATGTGTTGTTGATTTCCGTGGCAAGTTGTAATATTTGAGCACCTGATGTGCAATTTGTGATATGTTGTGATATTTGAGCACTTGATATGCAATTTGTGATATGTTTTAATATTTGAGCACTTGATGTGAAATTTGTGATATGTTGTAATATTTGAGCACTTGATGTGAAATTTGTGATATGTGAGCACTTGAGGTGCAGTTGTAGAAATCATATTTACTTTTGGGACTACGAGGCAGTATCTCCGTAGATCCCCATGTCTTGCAAATTTACTTTTGGGACTACGAGGTTGTACCTCGGGAGATCCTCTTGTATTGCATATTTACTTTTGTGACTATGAGGCGGTACCTTGAGAGATCCCCCTGTCTTGCATATTTACTTTAGGGACTAAGAGGCGGTACATCGGGAGATCCCCCTGTCTTGCATATTTATTTTTGGGACCACGAGGCGGTACCTCGGGAGTGCCCTTTGTTGATATTTTTCTATGGTTGCACTTGCCTTTGATTATTTTGTTTTTTCGTGATATGTAAATTCACGTCTTCTTCCATGATGTACTAGTTGACTTTATCATTATGTGTTTTGTGTTCCTTGTTGTATTGTGTTGTCTTTGGCTTTTTAGTACGAGACTCTGAAGATGTATATTTTTGGTTTTTACTGATTTTGAATGACTGAGTTGTTTTAAATTAATAAGTTTTACATCCAAATCAGTAGTTTGTCTGATGCTTTAATTTAAGTGCAATGTCACTTTCTTCACTCAAACTATTTCTAAAGTAAATTGATCGTGTAGATTTTTATATATTGTTATTTTTGGCATGTGAGTTGTAATGACCTGGCCGGTCGTTTTGAGATGTATATCCCCAATCACCTGTTTACTGCTTTCCCCGTACCTTTTTCTTCTTATGTGTCTTGCCAGGAGGTGTTGGTTGTGGTTTCGGAGTGTTTTGGGACGCTTAGTCCCTAAATGGAAGGTTAAGTCTTAGGATTTTGACCGTAGTCGAAACTGCGTGAAGACAACTCCAGAATGGAGTTTCGTCAATTCTTTTAGCTCCGTTGGGTGATTTTGGACTTAGGGGCTTGTCCGTATTGTATTTTGAAGGTCTGTAGCTTATTTATGCTCGAAATGGCGAAAGTCAAAATTTTGGGGATTTTAACCGGTGGTGGATTTTTCGATATCGATGTCGGATTGGAGTAGGTCCGTAATGTTGAATATAGCTTGTGTGCAAAATTTGGGGTCAATCAGACGTGGTTTAATAGGTTTCGGCATTGGTTGTAGAACAGAGTTTCAAGTTCATTAATTTTGAATTGGAGAATGATTTGTGTTTTTAGCGTTGTTTGATGTGATTCGAGGGCTCGACTAAGTTTGTATGGTGTATTAGGACTGGCTGGTATGTTTAGTTAAGGTCCCGGGGGGCTGGGGCGTGTTTTAGATGCTTAACAAATCATTTTTGGACTTGTTGGAATTACAGAAAAAGCTGGTGTTAAAGTTGTTGGTTTCCTTCATCGCGTTCCCGAGAGAGGTTTCGCGTTCGTGTAAGGCATCTGGGAGGTCAGCTGAGGTTTTTCTTCGCATTCTCGATGTGGTTCCCGTGTTCGCAAATGTGTGGATCATTAAACCTACGCGTTCGCGAGATGGTCCTCGTGTTCGTGTAGAGGAACGGTCAAATGGAGCTCCATGTATTTAGCCTACGCATTCGCGAAGAGAGTCCTGCGTTCGCGTAAGGTCAGGCAAGATAAGCTTACGTGTTTGCGAGGGGGTTATCTCATTCGAAAAGGAGGTCTTCAATTGAATGAAAGATTGTGCTTCGTGAACGCGCGGGTGTGGTCGCATTCGCGAAGAAGGAATCACTGGGCATACATATATCATTTCGAAAACGAGGGTTTGGCCATTTTTTTATCAAAACTTGAGTTTGAAAGATCCGATGTGGACGAAATTTTGAGGAATTTTTAGAGACATCAATTGTGTAATAATTCTAAACTTCATTTTGGTTATGTTCCATTAATCTATCATTAATTTCATTTTTAATTTCGGATTAATTTGGGGAAAATGGGAAGAAGTTATTCAACTAAAAGATTTGAGTTTTGAAAGGAGAATTAAAGTCGAATTCAAGTAATTCTTATATGGTTGGACTCGTGAGTGAATGGATGTTCATATTTTTTGACTTTTACCCGATTCTGAGACATGGGCTCTGGGAGGCTTTTTGGGTCGATTTCCTAATATCTTATTTTAGCTTAGATTTCATTGATTAGATTAGTTTCTTATAGATATATTTATGGTATGTAATTGATTTTTTCTAGATTTGGGCCATTTGAAGTCGAATATTCGTGGGAAAAGCATTTCTACCGATTGATTGAGTTTGGTTCGAGGTAAATGGCTTTTCTAACCTTGTGTGGGGAAAATCCCCTTAGGATTTGATACTGATATGATATGTGAGCGCCGTGTACGCAAGGTGACGAATGCGTACACGGGCTACTTGTTGCATAAACCTAATTTTTACTAAGTAATTACTTTTTTCATCTTAATTGAGTATACTAACATGTGTAGTTATCATGTTAGCCTAGAATAGCATGTCTACAAGTCTTAATTGCTTAACTTAACTCTTTGCAGCATGCTTAGTGAATTCCTGCTTCTTTTCTTGACTTGTACTCAGTCTAAATTGTAGATTCTCTTGATGTAACTATTATCTTCATTTGTTTGAGTTGTGTATTTACTTTGGGACTGCGGGACGGTATCCCAAGAAATCCCCCTACATATTTACGTTTCAGACTACGAGGCGGTACCTTGGGAGTTCTCCCTGTACATTTACGTTTGGGACTACGAGGCGGTACCTCGAAAGTTCTCCCTGCATATTTATTTTTGGACTACGAGACGGTATCTCGGGAGATCCCCTGTTGTTTACTCAATTTGTTGAACTATTATTTGCTATGTTTCCTTTTTGCTTAATTCTGATCTATCATTATACTGTATATTTTCTGCCTCATTTATTACATACCAGTGGGCCTAACCTGACCTCGTATTAGGCTTGTTATTAGTTTCGTGTGCAGATCCAGGTACATGATTTCAGCCTCGTTATTAGTCGTGCACCTGTTGCTGTTACGGAGACTTTTGAGGTACATATGCCGTGTCTGCAGACCTAGGAGTCCTCCTCTATCTCGTTGTTTAGTTCTTCTTCTACTACTTCTAAATACTGATGTATATAACAAATTGTAAATTCTTAGAAGCTTGTGACATGATGTTCCAGGTCTTGGGAAAATTCTGTATGTATTCATCGAGAGTTGTTATTGTATATGCCGAGCGGCATTTCCATCAATTATTTCATTATTGTTATTGTTAGTGGTTTAGATTTATGTTTCCTTTTCATTATTATTTCTGCAGTGTTAGGCTTACTTAGTCGTAGAGACTAGGTTCCAGCGAGACCCCTCACGAAGGAAAGTTTGGGTCGTGACAAGTTGGTATCAAAGCTCTAGGTTCACAGGTGTCGTAAGTCACAGGGCTGTTTATTAGAGTCTCTCGAATCGGTACGGAGACGTCTACTCTTATCTTCGGGAGGCCATGGAACTATTAGGAAAAATTATACTACTTTGATTCCTTGTCATGCGAAATTTTTTGACATCCAATTCTAAATTTCTATATTCTATTCTTTCTCACAAATGGTGAGGACCCGTATCGAAGGATCTGATGACATGGAACCCACGCCCCCTACTAGAGCCGCTAGAGGTTGGGGCCGAGGTAGAGGCCGATGAAGACCACGTGGTGCAGTCAGAGGACCCGTGCGAGCTGCGGTAGAGGAGCCCCCAACAGCTCCAGTTGGAGGGCAGGCACCCGAGATTCCTATTGCTGCACCAACCCTCCATGAGACTCTAGCCCAGTTCATGAGCATGTTCAGCACCTTAGCTTAGGATGGATTGATTTCATTAGCTCCTGCCATATTTCAGGTCGCGGGAGGGGCACAGACTCTCGCAGCCCGTACTCTTGAGCAGAGGGTCCAAGTCGACTAGGCCCCAGAGTTTATCCCTATGCAGCTGGTAGCTCCGGTCTAGCATGATACTAGGACATCAGATAAGACTTGATAGGTACAAGAAGTACCACCCACCTACCTTCAGCGTATTGGCTACAGATGATGCCCAGTGTTTTATGGGGGAGTGTCACTGTATTCTCCGCACTATTGGTGTAGCGGAGACGAGTGGGGTGTCTTTTACCACATTCAGCTTAGGGGAGCAGCCTATTAGTGCTGGTTTACTTATGAGTTGAGTTTTCCGGCTGAGGCACCTTCACTTACATGGACTCAGTTTTCAAACTTATTTTTGAGAGAGTATGTCCCTCAGGGACGCATTACTGTGTCAGAGTATGCAGTTCGCATCAGTGATTTGGCCCAAATGAACCAGCCTTGGTTGCCATAGTTTGAGAGAGGGTTCATCGGTCTGTTGAGGGACTCCACCCCATTATCCGGATCAGTATGGCTAGGGAGTTGGCAATGGATATTTCTTATCAGCAAGTTGTGAGTATTTCTAGGAGATTGGAGGGCATGCTTGCCCTGGATAGAGAGGAGAGGGAGGCCAAGAGGTCTCGAGAGTCTGGCACTTACAGTGGTACTCGTGCCCCAGCTGTAGTTCGCCATGGTAGGGGTTATGTGATTTGCCCCGTTCATTTAGCTCTTCCAACCGCTGGTGGTATTCTAGCCCCTTCTAGGCCCCACGAACCTTATTATGCACCACTAGTATCTAGTTGCCTCCTGCCCGGGGTGCTCTTAGCGACCAGTCTAGCAGACCTGGCCCGAGTCAGTTACAACATCCACACCCTCCAAGATCTTGTTTTTAGTGTGGAGACACTCTCCATATGGTAAGGGATTACCCCAGACTTAGGAGGGGAGCACCTCCACAGACTTCTCAGCCACAACGTGCTCCACCGGGTCCTCAGGCTATTATTCCAGCACCAGCTACCGCCCCACTGGCTCAGCCAGCTCGAGGTGAAGGTCGGGGAGGTCGAGGTCACCCTAGGGGGGAGGCTAGGCCAGATATTATGCTCTTTTGACTCATACAGAGGTCTTTCTACTCTATCATTACAGGTATTGTTCTGGTCTGTCATAAAGATGCATCGATATTATTTGACCCAAGCTCTACATATTACTATGTGTCCTATTATTTTTTCCTATATTTGGGCATATCTCGGTATTCCTTGAGTTACCCTGTTTATGTGTCTCCTCTTGTGGGAGATTCTCTTGTTGTGCACCACGTGTACCGGTCATATTTGATTTCTCTTAGTTTTTTTTAGACCAGACTCGATTTAGTATTCCTCAGTATGGTAGACTTTGATTTTATCTTTGGCATAGACTGGTTGTCGTCCCATTATGTTATTCTTTATTTTCACGCTAAGATCGTGACGCTGGCTCAGTTTACCGTGATTAGATGGAGGGCTACCTTAGAGTATACTCCCAACAGAGTTATTTCATTTCTTAAAGCTCAACGAATGGTTGAGAAGGGGTGTGACGCGTATCTAACTTATGTGAGAAATAGCAGCATTGATACCCCTACAGTTGAGTCAGCTCTAGTAGTGAGGGACTTCCCATATGTGTTTCCAAATGATCTTCCAGGCATGCCGCCTGACAGAGATATTGATTTTGGCATTGATTTGTCATCGGGCACCCACCCCATCTTTATTACTCCATATCGTATGGCTCCTCCTAAGTTGAAGGAGTTGAAGGAACAGTTACAGGAGTTGCTTAATAAGGGCTTCATTGGGCATAGTGTGTCACCTTGGGGTGCCCTGGTCTTATTTGTGAAGAAAAAGGATGGTTCTATGCGTATGTGCATTGATTATCGCCAGCTGAACAAAGTTACAGTGAAGAATAAGTATCAATTGCCTCGTATTGATGACTTATTTGTTCAGTTATAGGGTTCCAGGGTGTTTTCCAAGATTGACTTACGTTCAGGCTATCATCAATTGAAGATTCGAGTGCCAGATATCGCGAAGACTGCTTTTAGGACTCGGTATGGTCACTACGAGTTTCTTGTGATGTCTCTTGGGCTGACCAATGCCCTAACAACTTTTATGCACTTGATGCACAGTGTGTTCCGGCCTTGACTCCTTCGTTATTGTGTTTATTCATGACATTCTGGTGTACTCCCGAACTCGGGAGGATCATGAGCAGCACCTGAGGACTATGCTTCAGACCTTGAGAAAAAAGAAGTTATATGCAAAATTTTCAAAGTGTGAGTTTTGGCTAGACTCAGTGGCACTCTTGGGTCATGTAGTATCGAGTGATGGGATCAATATGGATCCAAAGAAGGTGGAAGCAGTGCAGAGTTGGCCTAGACTTTCATCAGCTATGGAGATCTGGATTTTTCTTGGTTTGGCGGGGTATTACCGTCGTTTTGTTGAGGGATTCTCATCTATTGCAGCACCTATGACCAGGCTGAACCAGAAGGGTGCTCCGTTCCGATGGACAAAGGAGTGTGAGGAGTGCTTTCAGAAGCTCAAGACAGCTTTGACTACAGCCCCAATATTGGTATTGGCTATAGGATCAGGGTCTTACACTGTATATTATGATGCGTTGCGGATTGGTCTCGGTGTGGTGTTGATGCAGGATGGTAGGGTGATTTCCTACGCATCCAGATAGTTGAAGGTTCTTGAAAAGAACTATCATGTCCACGATCTTGAGTTAGCAGCTATTTTTCATACCTTGAAGATTTGGTGGAACTATTTGTATGGTGTTCCTTATGAGAGTTACACCGACCATTGGAGGTTGCAGCATCTGTTTAAGCAAATGGACCTTAACTTGCATCAGCGGAGGTTGTTGGAGCTGCTTAAGGACTATGATATCACCATTTTGTACCATCCAGGGAATTTCAATGTGGTGGCTGATGCTTTGATTCGCCGGGCAGAAAATTTGGGGAGTTTAGCATATCTTCCAGCAGCAGAGAGGCCATTGGCGCTGGATGTTCAGGACTTAACCAGACAGTTTGTGAGATTGAATATTTTTGAGCCGAGTCGAGTATTGGCTTGTGTGGTCTCCCGGTCTTCTCTTTATGATCGTATCAGGGAGCGTCAGTATGATGACCCACATCTGCTTGTCCTTAAGGACACAGTCCAACACGGTTATGGTGAGAAGGTCACTATTAGGGATGATGGTGCATTGAGGATGCAGGGCAGGCTATGTGTGTCCAATGTAGATGGTTTACGTGAGTTGATTTTCCATGAGGCTCACAGCTCGCGGTACTCCATTCATCCGGGTGCCGCAAAGATGTATCAGGACTTGATGAAGCATGACTGCTAGAGGAGGATGAAGAAGGACATAGTGGAGTGTATAGCTTAGTGTCTAAATTGCCAGCATGTGAAGTATGAGCATCAGCGACCGGGTGAGTTGCTTCAGAAGTTAGAGATTCCGGAGTGGAAATGGGAGCGGATCACTATGAATTTCATTTTTGGACTCCCACGGACTCAACGGAGGTATGATGAAGTTTAGGTGATTATGGATAGGCTAACCAAGTTAGCTCATTTCATTCCTATGATGACTATCTATTCTTCCGAGCATCTGGCTCGCATTTATATCTGCGAGATCATCAGGCTTCATGGTGTATCGGTATCTATCATCTCTAACCGGGGTACATAGTTTACATCACAGTTCTGGAGGGCCACACAACATGAGTTGCGTACTCGAGTAGATATGAGCACAGCATTTCACTCTCAGACAAACGGATAGTCTGAACGCATTATTCAGATATTATAGGATATGCTCTGTGCATGTGTGATGGAGTTTGGAGGTTCGTAGGATCAGTTCTTTCCACTTGCAGAGTTTTCCTACAATAACAGTTATCAATCGAGCATCCAGATGGCACCATATGAGGCTTTATATAGTAGGCGGTGTCGGTCCCCAGTGCGTTGGTTTGAGTCGGGAGGCTAGTTTATTGGGTACAGACTTGATTCAGGATTCCCTGGATAAGGTGAAGGTGATTCAGGATCGACTTCGCACAGCCCAGTCCAGACATAAGAGTTATGCGGATCGGAAGAGTTCGCGATGTTGCATTCATCGTTGGAGAGGGCGTCTTGCTCCGAGTTTTGCCTATAAAGGGCGTTATGAGGTCTGGGAAGAATGTAAAGTTTTCAAGTTGGGGAGGTTGCTTATGAGCTTGCCTTACCTCCTAGTCTAGCAGGAGTTCATCCGGTATTCCATGTTTCTATGCTCTGAAAGTATCACGATAGTGTTGGATTTCAGCTCAGTCCAGTTATACAACTATCTATCTTATGTTGAGGAGCCAGTGGCTATTTTGGACAGGCAAGTTCGAAAGCTGAGGTCAAAGAACATTGCTTCCGTGAAGGTTCAGTAGAGGGGTAATCTGGTCAAGGAGGCGACTTGGGAGACCGAGCATGACATGTCCAGCTGTTATCCTCATCTTTTCACCACCTCAAGTATGTCTCTATTCTCGTTCGAGGACGGACATTTTTTTTAAGATGGGGAGGATGTAACGACCTGGCCGGTCATTTTGACAGTTATAGCCCCGATCCCCTGTTTATTGCTTCCACCATACCTTTTTCTGCTTATGTGTCTTGTCGGGAGGTGTTGGTTGTGGTTTTGGAGTGTTTTGGGACACTTAGTCCCTAAACGGAAACTTAAGTCTTAGGAATTTGACCATAGTCGGAACTGTGTGAAGATGACTCCGGAATGGAGTTTAGTCAGTTCCCTTAGCTCCGTTGGGTGAGTTTGTACTTAGGGGCGTGACCGGATTGTGTTTTGGAGGTCTGTAGCTTATTTAGGCTCGAAATGCCGAAAGTTGAACTTTTAGAGATTTTGAGCGGTAGTGGACTTTTTTATATCGGGGTGGGATTTTGATTCTGAAAGTTGGAGTAGGTCCGTAATGTTGAATATGACTTGTGTGCACAATTTGGGGTCAATCGAACGTGGTTTGATAGGTTTCGGCATCAATTTTAGAAATTGGGAGTTTCAAGTTCATTAAGTTTGAATTAGAGGGTGATTCGTATTTTTAGGGTTCTTTGATGTGACTCGAGGCTCGACTAAATTCCTATGGTGTATTAGAATTTGTTGGTATGTTTGGTTGAGGTCTCGGGACCCTCGGGTGTGTTTTGGATGTTTAACGGATCATTTTGGACTTGATGGAATTGTAGAAAAATCTGGTGTCAAAGTTGTTGGTTTCCTTCATTGCGTTCGCGAGAGAGGTCTCGCATTCGCGTAAGGCATCTAGGAGGACAACTGAGGTTGTTCTTTGAGTTCGCGATGTGGTTCCCACGTTCGTGAAGGTGTGGATCATTTAGCCTACGCGTTCGTGATATGGTCCTCGCATTCGCGTAGAGGAACGGTTAGATGGAGCTCCAGGTATTTAGCCTATACGTTCGCGGTGAGGGTTCTACGTTCGCATAGAGTCAGGCAAGGTAAGATTCCGCGTTCACGAGGGGGTTCTCACGTTCGTGAAGGAGGTCTTGAACTGAAGGAAAGTTTGTGCTTCATGAACGCGAGGGTGTGGCCGTGTTCGTCATGAAGGAATCACTAGACAGACTTATATCATTTCAAAAACAAGGGTTTGGCCTTTTTTATCAAAACTTGAGTTTGAGAGCTCGAATTTGGGCTGGATTTTGAGGGATTTTCAGAGACATAAATTGGGTAATGATTCTACACTTAATTTTGGTTATATCCTACTAATCTATCATTAATTCCATTATTAATTTCGGATTTGGGGTTGAAAATTTGAGAAAAATGGGAAGAAGTTCTTCAACTAAATATTTCGAGTTATGAGAGGTGAATTGAAGTCGGATTCGAGTAATTCTTATTTGGTTGGACTCGTGAGTGAATGGGTGTTTATATTTTTTGACTTTTACCCGATTCTGAGAGGTGGGCCCGGGGAGGCTTCATAAGTCGATTTCTTAATTTCTTGCTTTAGCTTAGATTTCATTGATTAGATTAGTTTCTTATAGATATATTTATGGTATGTAATTGATTTTTGCTAGATTTGGTCCATCCAGAGGTAGATATTCATGGGAAAAGCATTGCTACCGATTGATTGAGCTTGGTTGAAAGTAAGTGTCTTTCCTAACCTTGTGTGGGAAAATCCCTTAGTATTTGATACTGATATGATATGTGAGCGCTGTGTACGTGAGGTGAAGAGTGCGTACACGGGATATTTATTGCAAATACCTTATTTTTACTGAGTAATTACCTATTTTCATCTTAATTGAGTATACTAGCATGTGTAGTTATCCTGCTATCCTAGAATAGCATGTCTACGTGTCTTAATTGCTTAACTTAACTCTTTGCAGTATGCTTAGTGAATTCCTGCTTCTTTTCTTGACTTGTACTTAGTCTAAATTGTAGATTCTGTCGCTGTAATTGTTATCTTCATTTGTTTAAGTTGTGTATTTACTTTGGTACTACGGGACGGTATTCCGGGAGATCCCTCTGTATATTTACGTTTGAGATTATGAGACGCTACCTCAGGAGTTCTCCCTGTACATTTACTTTTGATACTAGGAGGCGGTACCTCGGGAGTTCTCCCTGCATATTTATTTTGGGACTACGAGATGGTATCTCAGGAGATCCCCTACTGTTTAATTAGTGTGTTGAACTATTATTTGATGTGTTTCCTTTTTGCTTAATTCTGTTCTATCATTATACTATATATTTCCTGCCTCATTTATTATTTACCACTAGGCCTAGCCTGACCTCGTCACTACTCGATCGAGGTTAGGCTTTGCACTTACTGGGTACCATTATGGTGTACTCATGCTACTCTTCTGCACATGTTTTCGTGTGCAGATCCAGGTACATCATTCCAACCACGTTATTAGTCGTGCACCTGCTGCTGCTACGGAGACTTCAAGGTACATATGTCGTGTCCGCAGACCTAGGAGTCCCCCTTTATCTCTTTGTGTAGTTCTTCTTCTACTACATCTAAATACTGATGTATAGAACAAATAGTAAATTCTCAGAAGCTTGTGAAGTATGATGTTCTGGATATTTGGAAAATTCTGTACGTATTTATCGAGAGTTTTTATTGTATATGACGAGCGGTAATTCTATCAGTTATTTCATTACTGTTGTTGTTAGTGGTTCAGATTTATGTTTTCATTTGCATTGTTATTTCCGCAATGTTAGGCTTACCTAGTCGTAGAGACTAGGTGGAGTCGTGACCTCTCACGGAGGGAAGGTTGGGTCATGACATAAGTTGTCCGTGCAGTTGTGATAGAAATATGGTCACGAGGTGCCGCGGAAATATGAAAGTTGGTTGAGACCCGTATTTTTAAGATTATGAAATGAGGTGTCACAAGGTGACTTTTATTTGAAAGAATTATATTCGAAAGATATTTATTTGAAGGGAGTACATTCGAAATATATATTTATTTGAAAGGATTATATTCTAAGGATTTTTATTGAAAAACTTATACTTGAATGATTTATACTTGAAGTACTTACATTTGAAAGACGTATATTGGAGGGACTTGATTGATTGGTTGTATTTGTGATCCTTGTTTTTTTGAGCAATATTTATGGTGTTCTTGTTTCCTTGTTTCTTATGTCATTGAAATTTGTTTCTATTATTATTATATACTGCTACACTGCACAGGTTAATTCATTAGTGAGTGTCTTGACTGTACCTTGTCACTACTCCACCGAGGTTAGTCTTGATACTTACTGGGTGCTGACTTTTGTATGCTCATACTACACTTCTGCACATTTTTTTACAGAGCCAGCTATTGGAGATATTGGACTCGGACAGAGTTAGAGTGTGATCGCAAGGATTCAAGGTAGAGTTGCTTGGTCGTCGCAATCCCTTGGAGTCTTTCCATTTTATCGTACTGTCAATTATTATTCAAACAGTTTTCTTATAATCGATTTCCTTGAGATCATTTCATGTATTCAGTTAGAGTTCGTGACTCAGTATTACCAGTCTTGGGAGATTGTATCATTATTTCCGCTGTTGGTTTTTTATTATAAAAAATGACTTGAATTGTTATTATGATCGGCTTCCTTAGTATTAGATACTAAGTGTGATCACAACGCCTGTGGTGGGATTTTGGGTCGTGACAGTGATACCATACAACATGAGGAAGATACATCTCTATGCATGTATTTCATGTGTGCATGTCAATGCAATGTATCTCAGAGATGAACTCATGTACTCACACTCTCAGAGTACTCAATATCATATCCTCACACTTTCTACTCATCATGCTCAATTACTCAGTAATGTATATGGTCAATCTGACCCAAGGAAGATCTATCTCGGAATATATACATCAACTTACCATCAATCACTCAGTACTGAGTAGGGCCAATCCAGCCTGTGGGGAAGATCCATCCCTAGGTATAACTGCTTCGGATAATATACATGTCCAGGAAGATCCATCCTTCAATATAAATCAACTGTGCTCACTGGGGGTGCGTGCAAACTTCGTAGGGGCTCCTTCAGCCCAAGCGCTATAAACCGCACAGACAACTCACGTGCTATAGTATCAGTATATGGATTCGCACGGACAACTCACATTCTGCACGGACAAACTCACGTGCCATAGTATCAATGTTCTCATAATCGGGATCTCGACCTTACTCAGTCATCAGTCTCTCCAGTCTCTCGGGCGCACAATGCCATGAAACTAGTCAAAAAATGATGATATGATGTGTCAATATGTAGCAACAGAGACTGAGATATTATATGAAATTAATGAACATGACTAAGTATGAAATTGTAATGTAAGCAAATAACTCAACAGGAGTAACGACCTCAATGGGTCCCAACAGAATAAGCATGTAGCCTACACATGGATTCTAACATGGATCATAGCTCAATAGCTCTAGTACGTAGAGATTTCATGGCTACGGATAAGGTCGGGTAACTACACAGTACCACAGAAATAACGAAGACACAGTACACACGGTGCACGCCCACACGCCTTCCACCTAGCATGTGTGTCACCTCAACACAAAACACATAGCACGTGATTCGGGGTTTCATACCCTCATCACCAAGTTTCGAAGTGTGACTTACCTCGAAGAAGAAAAATTCCAATACCGAGCAAGCCAAGAGATGCTCCAAAAATGCCATCTCTCACGTACCGACCTCCGAACGGCTCAAAACTAGCCAAAAGCAACTCAAATACAACAAATAATAACAAAGGAAACAAACCCAATAGATAAAGGTCACATATTTAATCAAAAGCCCAAAATCGGCCAAGATAACCCAAAACGTCCAACCCCGAGCCACACCTCAAAACCCGACAAAACTCACAAAATCCGACGTCCCATTCAATTACGAGTCCAAACATACTAATTTCACTCAAATCCGACTCTGAATCAATGTTCAAAACTCAAAAATTCACTTTATGAAACTTTAGGCTAAAACTCTCAATTTTCTCTTTTGGAATCCTCAATCAAATGACGAAAACGAAGATAGGTTCACGATATAAAATCAATAATGAATAGAGAACACTTACCCCAGTCCACATGGTGAAAATTGCTTCAAGAATCGCCTCAATCCGAGCTCTATAGCTCCAAAATCGCAAAAATGGCCAAAACACCCGAATTAATATAATAAAAGCTCCTAATATGATGGCATATGATCATTAACCGATTAAGTATGATAACATGATAACCAAAGATAAAATACTTTTTTTTAATTTTAAGTCAAAGTTAAAAACTTTATCTATAAATTCAAAATTATCCTTTAATACACAATATATATATATATATATATATATATATATATATATATATATATATATATATATATATATATATATATATATATTAAAGGAATAACGTCACATATATAATTGGCATTGTGGTCGAGCCAAGTGACAAGCTAATAAATGTCAATAGTATATGATAACTTTATTCTATATTAAACTATTTTAGCCAAATACGAATATACATACATACATACATATATATATATATATATATATATCCCTTTTATATATTCTATATCAAAATCGAAATAGATAAAATAGCTTGCCACCTAGCAAATATATATTTAGAAGCAAGATTTTGCACATCCTTTTGTAAAACGGATTTTGCAGCTTTACAATCAATTCTTAACAAAAAATTTTGATTTAATAAATCAGCTTGAAATTTAGAAATGCATAAAACAATTGATAAAATCTCTTTTTTAATTGTAGGTTAATTTTGTTGGGAATTATTCCAATATTTTGATGCAAATGCAACAATTTGTTCCTTGTTATCTTTTTTCTGCTTAAAAATGCCACCATAACCAATGTCTGATGCATCAGTTTCAACTATCTTAAATGCAGAAGGATCAGGAAGACATAAGTAAGGAAGGTCCTTGACTTTCAATTTGATTTCTTTGATAATATTGGTGTGGACCGGAGTCCACGGAGGTGGAGGTTTTTTCAACCTATCATGTAGAGGTTTTAGCAAATTGCTAAGACTTGAGTCTCTTAGTGTGATGACCCAAAAAGGCATCCCGTATATTCTAGCTAATTCTGTGTTCCGAGATCATGAAAATCTTCTTCTATCGCACCTCAATTTGCGTGCACAGCCCGGACGTGTAGCCGGGAAGCCTTTATGTGAAAAATTGATAAAAATGATAATTTTGTATTAGAAATTTGAATAAAGGTGACTTCAATAAATGTTTTTGATAAACGGACTCGGACCTGTGATTTGACGGTCCCGGAGCGTCCGTAGGAAAATGTGGGACTTGGGCGTATGCCCGGAGCGTCCGTAGCCCCCACAATAGCAGCATATATTTAATTATTTCACCTATGGGACAATTCCCTCTTACAAGGTTAGAAAAGAGACTTACCTTGCTCCGAAGATTCATAACCGGCCTCCAAGCCCTTCCGACGACTCAAATTGATGCACGACACCCCAAAACTATCCAAATAACGGGCAAACCAATGAAAATATACTCTAATACTTATAAAAATTTAATTTATATAAATTCCCAACTCCACTCGAAAAGTTGACAAAATTACCCTCGGGTCCTTGTGCCCGGATTCCGAAACTTTTCGAAGATAATGATTACCCATAACCTCGCAAACTCAAATATATGATTTTCTCTCAATTCCATGCCCAAATTCATGGTCAAAATCCAAAAATACACATTCTAGTTCTTTGTTCAAAAATCCCAAATTCCCACCAATTTCATGTCTAATCTATGTATAATCCAAGTGTTTTAACTCAAATATAGGAAGAAATCACTTACCTAAAGTTCTTGATAAAAATCCTCCCTTGAAGCTCCCCAAAATCGCCAAACCAAATGAAAATGGGAGAAGAATGGCCAAATTCCCGTTTTTAAAACACTGCACTGCCTCCAGTCCTTCCGCACCTGCGGTGACTACGCCCTTACCTGCGCGCCCACAGGTGCACCCAAACTCTCGCACCTGCGGCTTCCTCCTTCCCCAGTCGGCTCTACACCTACTCTCTCGCGTCCGCATCTGCGCCTTCGCATGTGCGGAAATAACATCGCACCTGCGGCTCCCAGCCAAGCCACCCCTTTTCCGCTCCTGCGACACCATGGCCGCACCTGCAGCCAAAACCTCGCAGGTGTGGTCACACCAGAAGACAGCAGTCTCAGCTTTCTCTCAACTATAAATTTGATCTGTTAACCATCCGAATTCCACCTGAGGCCCCCGAAACTCCGTCCAATCACACGACTCAGTCCCATAACATCCCACGAACCTGCTCGAGGCCTCAAATCACTTCAAACAATGTTGAAACCACGAATCGCACTCCAATTCAAGCTTTATGAACTTTGAAATTTCAAACTTCTACATTCGATGCTGAAACCTATCAAATCACGTCTGATTGACCCCAAATTTTGCACACAAGTCACATTCAACATTACAGACCTGCTCCAACTTTCTGAATCGCATTCTGATCCTGATATCGAAATTTCCACTTCCGGTCGGATTTCTAAAAAAAACCTTGAAATTTCTACTTTAGCCAAATGACTTTAAAATGATCTACGGACCTCCGAATTCACTTCTGATCGCGCTCCCAACTCCAGAATCACCATACAGAGCTATTCCCAGACTTGTCCAAAATGGACATCAATATCACTAAAATGCACTTCAACCCAGACTTATGAAATTCTTCTAAAATGCTGACTTCTACAATATGCGTTGAAACGCTCCCTGGTCATCCAAAACCCGTTCCAAACATACTCTCAAGTCTGAAATCATCATACGAATCTGCTGAAAACCTTCAAATCCTGATTCTGAGGTCGTTTACTCAAAAATCCAATCTCAGTCAATTCTTCAAACTTAAGGCTTCCGAAATGAGAACTTTCTTTCCAATTCGACTCTGAACTTCCCGAACTTCAATTCCGACCACACCTACAAGTCATAACGCCTAAAATGAAGCTGCTCATGGCCTTAAACCGCCAAACGACGCGCTGGAGCTCAAAATAACCGGTCGGGTCGTTACATTCTCTCCCACTTAAACATACGTGCCTAGAACTACTCTGGAGTTATCAGAAATCACTGTTAACACTTCGTGCACCTACTTGTGCTACCACCACTCAGTTGAGCACATTTGCTCGATCAAATCTGAAGATATCCTCCTTTATCCATACAATAAGCTCAGAGCCCAGTTCCAACTCCCGAAATTCTATGCCAGACCTTTTTCCAATACATGAACACTGAATCAATCACTACACGAGGTACCATAACATGGTTGCATGCCTTAGATGAATTAGCACCATACACCGCATAACTCATCATTTAACCATAACGACATTCCCTGACCTTAATAGCCAAAATTCCACGAATCTGATGCTCCCAATGCACCTCATGACTTATATATACGTCCTGCTATAACGCTTACAATACCACTATAACGGAAGGGATGTATAGAAATTTATAACAAACTGTAGAGTCAGCAAATCACTGAATCTCTTCTCTTGACTAAAATCACCACCTCATTACGAACTAAATAATGGTGTTTGTCTTTTAATATACTTCACACAATCTTATCGCACTGATCCCTGATCCAATAATCTCGTCTCACCCAGTATGAACTGCTCCTATAACAAGTCACCCCAGACATGACCAACAGCCTCACATGATGCCACCATGCACCAATAGGCCACAACTCGAACATGATACATAAGGAAAAGACTTAGGAAGGGACTACTCGACTCACGCAACTAATATGAACTTTCCTCAGAAAATAGGAGGTAAAACACAAGAAAATAGATATAGGGAATCATATTCAACATCACACTGTTGCGGTGCGCAACCCGATCCAAATAACATGCTCGTGGTGGCGTGCCACCCGATCCAAATAACATAACCGTGGCGGTGTGCCACTCGAACCATATAACATAACCATGGTGGTGTGCCGCCCGATCCACACATAAAATTCACGTAAGGAGATACACACCGAGCTAAATTGCTCATTACCACAAAATACTGAATATCGGTCACAAGCATTCTAAGTGCATAATACCATCATGGGGAGACTGATAGAGCCACACGCTACAACACTCAAGCACAACTGAGGTGCGATATATATATATACTCTGAATCTCAAGAACTATCCTGCTCATATAACATCATCACTACGTGAAACTTCAACACATAATAAATTGTCAAGCCGTTGCACAACTCACACGGCACAATCATAATATTACCTGAAATGAACGATGATGGAACAACATCTGATGTTCTAATATCCCTCCAAGAGAAGCGCCATACAGAAACGAACACCTCTGACTCACATGGAGCCCATAATCATATTTAAATCCATTCACAACCTTCAAGCCGATTCCGCTCGCACCGAGCTAGGCTAATAGCCTTACCTGGATCCATAATCCCAGTTAATTCTTCAAACTTAAGGCTTCCGAAATGAGAACTCTTTTTCCAATTCGACTCTGAACTTCCCGAAATTCAACTCCGACCACACCTACAAGTCATAACGCCTGAAATGAAGCTGCTCATGGCCTTAAACCGCCAAACGACGCGCTAGAGCTCAAAATAACCGGTTGGTTCGTTACATTCTCTCCCACTTAAACATACGTGCCTAGAGCTACTCTGGAGTTATCAGAAATCACCATTAACACTTCGTGCACCTACTTGTGCTACCACCACTCAGTTGAGCACATTAGCTCGATCAAATCTGAAGATATCCTCCTTTATCCATACAATAAGCTCAGAGCCCAGTTCCAACTCCCGAAATTCTATGCCAGGCATGTTTCCAATACATGAACACTGAATCAATCACTACACGAGGTACCATAACATTTTTGCATGCCTTAGATGAATTAGCACCATACACCGCATAACTCATCATTTAACCATAACGACATTCCCTGACCTTAATAGCCAAAATTCCACGAATCTGATGCTCCCAATGCACCTCATGACCTATATATACGTCCTTCTATAACGCTTACGATACCACCATAACGGAAGGGATGTGTAGAAATTTATAACAAACTGCAGAGTCAGCAAATCACTGAATCTCTTCTCTTGACTAAAATCACCACCTCATTACGAACTAAATAATGGTGTTTGTCTTTTAATATACTTCACACAATTTTATCGCACTGATCCCTGATCCAATAATCTCGTCTCATCCAGTATAAACTGCTCCTATAACAAGTCACCACAGACATGACCAACAGCCTCACATGATGCCACCATGCACCAATAGGCCACAACTCGCACATCATACATAAGGAAAAGACTTAGGAAGGGACTACTCGACTCACGCAACTAATATGATCTTTCCTCAGAAAATAGGAAGTAAAACACAAGAAAATAGATATAGGGAATCATATTCAACATCACACTGTTGTGGTGCGCAACCCGATCCAAATAACATGCTCGTGGTGGCGTGCCACCCGATCCAAATAACATAACCGTGGCGGTGTGCCACTCGAACCATATAACATAACCATGGTGGCGTGCCGCCCGATCCACACATAAAATTCACGTAAGGAGATACACACCGAGCTAAATTGCTCATTACCACAAAATACGAAATATCGCTCACAAGCATTCTAAGTGTATAATACCATCATGGGGAGACTGATAGAGCCACACGCTACAAGACTCAAGCACAACTGAGGTGCGATATATATATATATATATATATATATATATATATATATATATACACTCTGAATCTCAAGAACTATCCTTCTCATATAACATCATCACTACGTGAAACTTCAACACATAATAAATTGTCAAGTCGTTGCACAACTCACACGGCACAATCATAATATTACCTGAAATGAACGATGATGGAACAACATCTTATGTTCTAATAACCCTCCAAGAGAAGCGCCATACATAAACGAACACCTCTGACTCACATGGAGCCCATAATCATATTTAAATCCATTCACAACCTTCAAGCCGATTCTGCTCGCACCGAGCTAGGCTAATAGCCTTACCTGGATCCATAATAACCCACGTTTTCTCATAAAATGAAAGAATAACCATCATAGCCGGAGCAAAACCACTACATCCGCAACCAAATGAACCGAGCACACTTCAGGCATAAACTCTCAAATAAACAATATTATACTTCTTTATACTTGGTCTGAATCTTCAATCAATTAAGTGATTACATGTCACACTCATACGATCTTCGCGTGGAATGCACTTCCACGACCTCATACACTAGATAAAAGTTTGCACCTCCATACCACCGGCCACACAACTGCTGTAACGCCTACCAAGAAATCTGTAACCAGAACGCAAAGCCTCTTACACAACCACCGATCTCGGGTGATGCTGAAGACAATACCAGCTTACTCTAAACATCCAAATCCCTTTCCTTGATCATCTGAGCTCGTGACTTCCTTGTCAACACTGAACCGCAACCTTGATCCTTACCTCAAATTCCTTACTGCTCACTGCACCTAACATGCCAATATGAAATAGCACAAGAATTCCATCATAAATCCTGAACCACTATTAGGGCGAACACTTTATCACATAGAAACCTTTTACTTAACTTAATTTAAGAGAAACATAACGACACACGGGTGAATTCTCATAATCACAAAACATGTAAATCCTCAAGGAATAGTCTATACCACCATAATCCTTTCGGGATCCGCCTACACCTGACAGGCCATAATACTTGAATGCTTCCAAATAAAATCTATTACGGCAGCCGACAAGCCTCGCACACATCGTCACAAATCACATGCATAACTTAATCACGCCGAAGTAATTGATCACTGCCGTAAATGTGCCACTCCAACCATGGATAACCAATCTATCTCCTTCTAATTTATCCTTAACTTGACTTAGAAATAGCAATAGCTTCATCCAAAACATTGTGAACCAAAATCCACACTCATCTTGAGTGACCTTATACCACGAGACCATGTTGTCCCAAATCCCAGGGGTAATCTCATACCCTCCAATGTTACATCGCCAGCCGAAGATAACATAGAACACTCCGAGCCTCCTATCACGATTTGCTGCAAAAGCTCAATTCTTATGCACCGCAATTTAAACCTTTGAATTCTCTAGGACCGTTATTAAGAGTCACCCATTGTGACTTGGTCCCGAGTATAATCAACTCCAAGACCCTTCTAGCAAATGAACACCCTCTCAACGAAGCACTCGACTGAGTCACTTTCCTTGCAACCCGGATCTACACGAAGCAAAACCCTAGGCCTCCCCCAATAAGGCCAGTTATACCACACATCTCTCATATCATTTGCTCAATTTACAATTTTATTCCTTTCCCCTAGTTGTAATAGCTTGCTAATATGTCGATAACCCGAAACCCCATGAGAAGATAATCCTGAAACCCAATCACAAGTGGTGGGACTCTCCTACTTAGCCTGAAGCTACTCCTTGCACAACTTTGGAACCCACCAAATTTCTTTCTTCATTGCTGACATGATCTTGCACAACCAACCCGTCAAATTCCTCTAAATTCTTCTATTAGCATTTCATGAACACTCTGAATCTATAGCATCATTCCTATATTCTTCCTCTTACCGAATAGTCAATATAATTCCTCGCAGAAACTTTGCCAACCATACGATTGCTAACCTGCTCACAGGAGATAAACCACCTATGGAAATTACATGCCAACACCCTCCAACGTTTCTGCATGGGGAACACTCACTACGACATCAATACCCTATCCTATGCCCGTTCTCATTCGCCAACTGCACCAGTTTGTTCACTCCCTATGGACATCTACTAAATGTGCGACAATATCTTCCAATTCATTGCTATGTTGCATCCTTCTTCATGTCGTACAACCCCCTTTTTCATTGCATCCAATCTCCCGCCGTATAATAGCCAATATTTCAAATTAAGCTCATTGACCCAATCTTCATCCACTAAAGTTCTCAAATTGCTCTAACCTTCTCCTCAAGATGTGCAGCTATCTTCCACATAACTCATGTGCTACGCTGCCACTCCCCACTTTGGTCCAACTCACTCCTTTAAGCAATTACTCATTTTTTTTCTTACACCTGGCCTTCTAGAAATTTAACCATTGCCTGACACTTCTCACATGTCCTTCCTCATCTTTTTCTTCCCAGCTGCAGCCTCAAAGGATTACCTATGTCTGCAGCACTTGAACCGATAGATCACTACCAACCTCAACCCTTTCTGAAGATCCCCCTTCTCGACCCATCAACATTAGAAATACCTATTCAATCCTAAACCACCGCACACCGCGATCTCTGACAGCCGCTCCTTCAATACTATCTCACCATATCCTGCCCCAAGGCGAATTGCAAAAGGTCATAGCATCGGCGAACTTAACACATTCAATCGAGGACGACGACGCCACGTCGCACATGAAAATTCCACCACACTTGAAAACACCAAGTCTCATTACTCTACCAATTCAAACCTGATCATTTATAGTCCAATTGTCTTTCCTCCGCCGGAAATAAAAATACTGGATATCGGAATCAAGCCCCGAGCCGACCTCCTTTCAAGTCATTCACTGCCCTGACATATGAACAAACATCCTACCATCTCATCAATATTATGCAATAACCAATCATGAGCATCATAGCAATCTGCACATAGCCTCAAAGCTCTCAGAAGTGGAACTACCGAGCTGAAACCACATAATATCCTTCTGCAAAGAAATGACAATAGCCTCAACCATCCGTGCATGGAGAAACATCACGCACCAAATCTGTAGTACCATTAGGATTCCTCAAATTCCCGATTTATAGCAAGCGCTTTGTTTCGCGTAAGATTGACTAGAAAATAAACATAGGCATAAGCCTCAAAGGAATCAAATCGCACAATGAGGAATCAAGAAGAGAAGTACTCCTAACAGCCCTGTAGCCTCTCGAAGATAAGTACAGACGTCTCCGTACCTATCCGCAAGACTCTACTAGACATGCTCATGACTCGTGAAGGGAACCTAGTGCTCAGATACCACGTTGTCACTACCCAAAATCCATCAAGGTCGTGATGGCACTGGACACCACAATCAGGCAAGCCAACACTCCATGGTTAATAAAATTCCTATTTTAGTATTTTGAAATTCGTTACATTTATTTCACTATATAAAGATCAAATAAAGTTACCGAATAAACAACGATGTTTTAAATAATTCAATCGACAAATACATCCCAAAGTAATCCCAGAACCCGGTGTCACAAGTGCATGAGCAATTCCTATGAAATATCAAATGAAATACAATAACCGTCCAGAATACAAACGGGACAGTAAAGAAAGTACAACTCAATACTCTGAAGGAGACTCTGCTCGCTGCAGGTCATCTCGAGAGGTGCAGCTTACCCAAGTCCCCATATCAACCATGCCACGGTGCCAAGAGGGGCCACTAGATATACATTTACCCGTGCAACAAATTGCACAACAACTGTAGTATGAGTACGAAAACAACATGTACTCAGTAAGTATCCCGCATAACCTCGTAGAGGTAGTGACGAGAGGTCGACTTTGACACTTGCTAGAGGTCAATTTAATATAAACAAGTGTGATGCTAAACATTGATGTTATAATCAGATAACAAATAACAACGAGAAAGGACAACTTCTTCCATAAATTATAAATCTCAGTTTCTGTCATTTCAGTTACCAACTCATATCTTTAGGCAATTAAACAGTTCAAGTCACAGATGGTATCCAGCAAATAACATGTGTAGGAAATGCCGAGGGTCGAACAACCCGAACCAACATAAATGTAAAATGTGCACTGCGAAGGGTTGAACGGCGCGAACCATAGATGCATCTATTAACTTGTCGTAGCGTACGACCCGCTCCCATGAGATTAGTGGAAGAAATCACCCCGCTTGCGGAATATAAATTGCAAAGCGGTCACACATAAGCATACACATTCAAACAGTCCACCCCGACTATATCGGGAAAACAATTACTCAAGAAAATGACAATTTCTCTTTTTAATGGTCACAACGATAGTATTTAAATCTTTCCTAGCAATTCATTTGCCAAGCTCGACAACGTTAAAACATTTTAATTTTAATCAGTAAAGTTACAAGCACGGCAAATAAAACATGCTTTTGGGTCCTAGACTACCCGGACATAAGCGTAATAGTAGCTACGCACGAAGTCTCGTCACCTCGTGCGTACCTAGCCCCCACAAATAGCAGCACATATTTAATTATTTCACCTATGGGGACAATTCCCTCTTACAAGGTTAGAAAGGAGACTTACCTCGCTCCGAAGATTCATAACCGGCCTCCAAGCCCTTCTGACGACTCAAATTGATGCACGATGCCCCAAAACTATCCAAATAATGAGCAAACCAATGAAAATATATTCTAATACTTATAACAATTTAATTTATATAAATTCCCAACTCCGCTCGGAATGTTGACAAAATTACCCTCGGGTACGTGCCCAGATTCTGAAACTTTTCGAAGATAATGATTACCCATAACATCGCAAACCCAAATATATGATTTTCTCTCAATTCCATGCCCAAATTCATGGTCAAAATTAAAAAATACACATTCTAGGTCTTTGTTCAAAAATCCCAAATTCCCACCAATTTCATGTCTAATCTATGTATTATCCAAGTGTTTTAACTCAAAGATAGTAAGAAATCACTTACCTAAAGTTGCTTGATGAAAATCCTCCCTTGAAGCTCCCCAAAATCGCCACACCAAATGAAAATGGGAGAAGAATGGCCAAATTCCCATTTTTAAAACACTGCACTGCCTCCAGTCCTTCCGCACCTGCGGTGACTACGCCCTTACCTGCACGCCCGCAGGTGCGCCCAAACTCTCGCACCTGCGGCTTCCTCCTTCCCCAGCCGGCTCCGCACCTACGCTCTCTCGTCTGCATATGCGCCTTCGCAGGTGCGGAACTAACCTCGCACCTGCGGCCCCCAGCCAAGACACCCCTTTTCCGCTTCTGTGATACCATGCCACACCTGCGGCCAAAACATCGCAGGTGCGATCACACCAGATGACAGCAGCCTCAGCTTTCTCGCAACTCCAAATTTGATCCATTAACCACCCAGAATCCACCCGAGGCCCCCGGGACCCCATCCAATCACACGGCTTAGTCCTACAACATCCCACGGACCGGCTCGAGGCCTCAAATCACATCAAACAACGTTGAAACCACGAATCTCACTCCAATTCAAGCTTTATAAACTTTGAAATTTCAAACTTCAACATTCGATGCCGAAACCTATCAAATCACGTCTGATTGACCCCAAATTTTGTACACAAGTCACATTCAACATTGCAGACCTACTTCAACTTTCAGAATCCCATTTCGACCCTGATATCGAAATTTCCACTTCCGGTCGAATTTCTAAAAAAAACTTCAAATTTCTGTCTTTAGTCAAATGACTTCAAAATGACCTACAGACCTCCGAATTCACATCCGATCACGCTCCTAACTCTAGAATCACCATACGGAGATATTCCCAGACTCAGAATCCCAAACGGACATCAATATCACTGAAATTCACTTCAACCTAGACTTATGAAATTTCTTCTAAAATGCTGACTTCTACAATGCGTTGAGACGCTCCCGGGTCGTCCAAACCCCGTTCCGAACATACGCGCAAATCCGAAATCATCATACGAAGCTGCTGGAACCTTCAAATCATGATTCTGAGGTCGTTTATTCAAAAATCCAATCTCAGTCAATTCTTCCAATTTAAGGCTTCCGAAATGAGAACTTTCTTTCCAATTCGACGCTGAACTTCCCGAACTTCAATTCTGACAAAACCTACAAGTCATAACGCATGAAATGAAGCTGCTCATGGCCTTAAACCGCCAAACGACGCGCTAGAGCTCAAAACGACCGATCGGGTCGTTACAGTAGTCTAGGTATCTTTACGGAAAGATCTTCTGAGATACTTAAAAACCTTAAGTGTAAAACTCTTTCTGATTTCAGGTGGTATAAAGATTTCTTTCTTACCCGAATCTACGAAAAACTGACAAAAATCTCCCATACTGGAAAGAAAAATTTCTTGATGGCCTACCTAAGTCTCTTAGAGATTTAGTTAAAGAAGAACTCCAAAATCAGCATTCTGGTGATGTTATTCCTTACGAACAAATCACCTATGGACAGCTTACCAGTCTCATCCAGCATGTAGCTCTCAAGATCTGTCGACACGATAAGATACTGAGACAATTAGCCAAAGATAGAGCTCAGACCCGCCGAGATCTAGGTAGCTTCTGTGAACAATTTGGCTTACCACCTTGTAGTAAAAAGCCTCATAAGAGACGAACAACCAAGGATATGGAGATTACGAAATATAAGTCTCCTGCACCCAAATTTAGGAACAAGAAATAGTTTCCTTCAAAATCCAAAACCTTTCTCAGTAAAAATAAACCAATAAACTTCCAAACTCCCAATTCTGGCAAATGTTTCAAATGTGGAAAGCCAGGTCATATAGCCAAATACTGCAAGTTGTCTAACAATGTAAGAAATGTTGACTTAGACGAGTCTTTCCTTAACAAAATCGAATAACTTTTATTAGGAGACAATGATACTTCTGATGTTGTTGATGATGAACTTGAACAACAATTTAACCAACTCGAAGATGATGACACCAAATCATCTTCATCCCAATCTAGTCAAGAGGAACCTGCGGTTAATGTTCTCTCCAAGTAACAAGATCTTCTTCTTGAAATAATAAGCAATCTCCAAGACTCAGATCAAAATAAGTACTATCTTGAACAATTCAAACAAGCTATAGATAAGCCCTCTACATCTTCTTCTAGCATCTTTTCAAATCATCCTCAAATTGACAATAACTACAATATTACTGATATCCTTGGTAGATTCCCTTCCCAAAACCCTAAAGCAGTAACTATCCAAGACCTCCAAACCAAAATAGCATTTCTTAAGGAAGAAATCTGAGAGATTAAGGTTAGACAAGAATTAGATCGTCTTGTTCTACAACATCCTTCTACCAAACCTGAAGAGGCCAAACTAACTGAAGCTAAACCAGTTGAAAAAGAAGTTTTTATCAACCACCTCTCCAGAATTTCCATAAGAAAATGGCATATGAGGGTCATCCTAATTATCAATAAGCCCTTTACCTTGGATATTATTGCTTTATTTGATACCGGTGAAGATCTCAATTGCATACAAGAAGGCCTTATTCCAACCAAATTCTTTGAAAACCCCAAAGAAGGTCTTAGAGCTGCCAATGGCAAAAAACTAGGAATTAGCTTCAAACTCTCCAATGTCGAAGTTAGAACCTCCATAGATAATTCTCCATTATCAGCCTCAAATTCTTTTGTATTAGTAAAAGACATTACTAATCCAGTTATATTAGGTACTCCCTTCATCGAGGAACTCATACATTTTATGGTAACAAAACAAGGTATTATAATTGAACGTGTAGGAAGTAGAACCTTTCTTCCTTTTGATAGACCTCCAATGACAAAACTCTTGTCTACCATAAAAGTAAAGAAGCACAGATAAATTTTTTAAAAGAAGAAGTTTCTTTTCAAAGGATACAATGGCAACTTCAAGATTGTTCTTTAAAAGAGAAGATAAAAATTTTGGAAACCAAAATCCAAAGAGAACTTTCTGCTGATTTACCTACAGCCTTTTGGAACCGCAAAAAACACATTGTTAGGCTCTCTTACGAACCTGACTTTGATGAAAAAACCATCTCCACAAAGGCTCGTCCTATCCAGATGAATCACAAGCTAACAATTCATTTCCAAATAGAAATCAATGATCTTCTTGAAAAACACATCATCTTTCCAAACAAATCTCCTTGGAGTTGTGCTGCCTTTTATGTCAATAAATATCCGAAATTGAACAAGGTGTCCCTCGATTAGTCATCAATTATAAACCTTTAAACAAAGCACTTCGCTGGATTAGATACCCTATTCCAAGCAAGAAGGATTTACTTCAACGGCTTTATGCTGCAACTATCTTTTCAAAATTCGATCTAAATCAGGATTTTGGCAAATTCAAATAGATCCCAAGGAAAAATATAAAAGTGATTTTACAATTCCATTTGAACAGTACGAATGGAATGTAATGCCATTTGGTTTTAAAAATGATCCTTCCGAATTTCAAAGAATAATGATATTTTTAATCCTTTTTCACAATTTATTGTTGTTTATATTGATGATGTTTTAGTATTTTCTACTAGAATAGATCAACATTTTAAACATCTATAGGTTTTCTTTAATGTTATCAAAGAAAATAGATTATTCTTATCAAAAACTAAATATAGTCTTTTTCAAATCAACATCCGATTTCTTCGGCATAATATCGAGCAGGGAACCATTGTCCCCATTCAAAGATCCATACAATTTGCTGACAAATTTTCTGACCAAATTCTTGATAAAATCCAGCTCCAAAGAGTTTTAGGATGTGTTAATTATGTATCAGATTTTATTCCAAGTCTTAGAAATTTACTAAAACCTCTACATGATAGGTTGAAAAAACCTCCACCTCCGTGGACTTCGGTCCACACCAATATTATCAAAGAAATCAAATAAGTCAAGGACCTTCCTTGCTTATTTCTGCCTAATCCTTCTACATTTAAGATAGTTGAAATTGATGCATCAGACATTGGGTATCGTGATGGCACCTAGTCTTAGGGACTAGGTAAGCTTGACATATACTTAATAATAATAATTAAATAGTGTCTAACAACTTTAGAAATTGAATTATCTATAAACTTACAATTCCCAAAATCGGTAGTACAAGTCATAAGCCTTTCTAGGAGTAGTTATATATAATAAATACCTCATTGTTCTGGAAATAAATGAAAAAATGGAAATGAATAAAACAGAAAGTGACTTCAGATCCTGCGAATGCCCAGCAGGTACACCTTGAAGTATACAGCCACACCGAGCGTAGGTATCAAAATCGACCCGGTCCGAAGTACTTGGTTTTGCACAAAAAGATGTGCAGAAGTGCAGTATGGGTACACCACGGTGGTACTCAGTAAGTATCAATCCTAACCTCGGTAGAGTGGTGACGAGGCTAGGTCGAGACACTACCGAATATATTTATATATATGACTTGCAGGATATGTCTCAAGTCTAACAAAAAGGACTATCAAAGTAATACCAATAGCAGAAGGATATAAAGTTGCAAACAGTAGTAGTGATAAGAGGAAAAAGAAACACGAATGGCAACGAGAATCCACGAAGTAAATCAAACAACAACATATTTGGGATACGGCTAAGTGTAAATTTGCTCAGGTAGGGAAAACAATATCAAATCAACCGAACATGTTTTTTCTAGAACACGATTCCAATAATTTCAAAAACTCTTCAACACATACGGCACCTTGTGGCCCCATCTTTCCATCTCACTTCGCACAGCGACATCCACGTGTCATTTCATACATAACATCTGTGCCAATTACTACTTAAGACGTTCAAGAGATTTCATCTATACATATATATATATCATGAAGTAAATATATAGTTTTTAGACCAAATAGGGAATCAGTGAGAAAGATGAGGTTTGGTTTTATAAATTAATTGAGTGAGGAAAATAATTTTTTTTTCAATTAAAATTCAACATCGAATAACTATCGCATTTAATATAGAGTTTATTAGTTTAAAACATAATAACAATTCCATTGTAAGTAAAATAAAAATCTCAGACAGGTTGAGAAGATTAAGTTGAGAAAACAGTTGAAGTAAAATATGACAACTAGTAGAGATGGTGAGTATATAAACAATCGGCGGGTTCTAACTTAAAGTCACACAGGGTAACATGATATTAGTTCTTTCATTTTTAAAATACTATCTTACTAACGACTCAGCAGGGCATGAGGTAATGACTCAACATAGTAAATTCACTTTGAAAATTGGTAATTTGTAGAAATAAATACATAACTCGAGTGTCTTATCAGTATCCAGCTATAACAAATCCTTAAGTGAAATGTAAAATCACTGAATAACTTACACAATCAGTGAAGAATACATAAACACATATATTGATGTGGCACACATCCCGATCCCACCAATCCTCCCTTATTCCTCCGTAACAATTACAGTAAAAGTAGATTATATATATATATATATATATATATATATGTTGCGGCATGCAACCCGATCCCACCATATATCATTATCAACATAATAGTCCACCCTTATTACTCCATATCAATCAACGCTTATTCCTCATGTTGCGGTGTTCAACCCGATCCCACCGAATAATTATATTCACCCTTATTCCTCCTCATCAATCCTCTCTTATTCCTCCTGTTGTGGCGTGCAACCTGATCCCACCATATAATAGTAACTGACCCTTATTCATCTTCAATATATATATATCACCCTTATTCCTCTTATTGAGGCGTGCAACCCGATCCCACCATATAATAACATAAATCAATCAACAACAATTCAACAACTCAATTACAAGGAATTCTACAATGAAAAGTATGATTGCACGGCAATAAGGGAACCATGTAACGATCAAAGGAATACAACAACCTTCACAATGAAAGAAGACATGTAAGTCACGTGATAACTACACATGTATTCACAACAACTTGGAATCGTAACAATAAGCATGTAATCATCGAATAACTCAATTTTTAGGAGGTAAGAAGACAATAATGAAGGCAATGACAACAACCAAGGAAGGCCAAATAACAAATAAGAGGCAAATAAGGACTAACAACATCATATAGAGCATGTGAGAGTAGTCTAACAAAGAGCTACCACATTTTATGACAATTTACTCAAAAGCATGGAAAGAGACTAGACAATCTAACCGTCAATACCACATATAAAATGTGTACCTACTCGTCACCTTGCGTACACGGCTTTCACATATCAAGATAGAACAATTGAATCAATTCCTAAGGGGTGGTTTCCCACACACAAAGTTAGACAAGATACTTACCTCAATTTAGTGAACTTAATACTCAATTTAGCTTTTCCTTTACCAATTCACTATCGCTCAGCCCAATCTAACCAAAGAAGATTTAAATACATCAAACAATGCAAGAGAAAATAATTTCAATTAATAAAGCTATGATCCTTATACAATTTGAAAAAAGTCAACAAAAGTCAACTCTCGAAGCCCGCACCTCGGAACCCGACAAAATTTACAAAACCCAAACACCCATTCAATTACGAATCCAGCCATACTAATTTCACTCAAATCCGACTCCCTATCGATATTCAAAACTCAAAAATTTACTTTATGAAATTTTAGACAAAACCCCATATTTTCACTTTGAAATCATCAATCAAATGCCTAAAACGAAGATGGATTTATGAAATATAACCAAAATCGAGTATAGAACACTTACCCCAATTCGCATAATCAAAATCACCTCCAAAAATTGTCCAAATCCGAGCTCACCAACTCAAAATATTATCAAATGAACAAACTTTCGATATTAAGTATTTTTGCCCAGTTTTTCTGCCTCGTTTTGAGTAACAAATGATCTCGAAATTCACTTTTGATGCCTCCAATGGATTCCTTGTGAAATTGCAGTCAAGTTAGACTTTTGAATCACTCCATTTGACCTTATAATGAAGGAGATATGATGGTTTTAATATTTGTAAATAGAGCAGATTTTTAAATACGAAGTCAGTGACAAGTTCGTAATAAATCTAAAAAATCTGGCAGCCCAATTCTTAGTAAAATGACCATAAAATCCTCGTATGATGTCCAAATTTGATGATTCTTTTTTCTATGGCTCCTTAATTACGATACGGTTCTAATGCTTCAATCAAAACATAAATCGGAGCTCATTTGTTTAATATGGTATCATTTATGCTTGAAGAAACGACGTCGAAACATACGAAAAACGAGCGCAACACAACCCAAACCTATCTGAAACTCACACGAGCCCCTCGGGACCCCGTAGGTACATACCAACAAGTCCGATAACAAACAAGGACCTAATCGAGGCCTTAAATCACTCATAACAACATCGAAATGATGAAACGCACCTCAAATCAAACTTAATGAACTTTCGACTTCCAAAAACTCGCGTCGAAACATATCAAATCTACTCGGAATGAAATTAAATTTTGCACACAAGTCCTAATACATCATACGGAGCTACGTGTGCGCTAAAACTATCGAGCGAACTGCAAATTCTCAAAACGATTGGACGGGTCGTTACATTCTCCCCCACTTAAACAAATATTTGTCCTCGAACGTGCCAAGAGTTGTTTCAAAGCCTTCAAACCACTATATGAGCTCACCATACATACACCCGGGGGTGATTCCCCATCACCCAAACTTATGTAGGACTGACAACGCAATTTAACTAAAGATCTCACTTCCACCTTAGTCTATATCCTTAGGACAGAACCCAAATCTCAACATCTGAAATTCACCATAGGACCCGAATCTCGCATCATCTCACTGTGTAAACCTGAACAAGCCGAATCGAGCCATAATTCCAACTCAAGGTACAATCACACGATGTTCCACACAACTCAAATACCCGTAGCAATAACTTCTGACCACCATAGCTGCCCAAATAACATTCTGGACGTCGACAATACACTTCACATGGAATAGAACCTTGTTCTAGACCTCCACAATGCTGCCCATGATAAAGAAATATGCAGGGACTCATAACCGCCCATTAAGTCAACAAGTCAAGAAGCTCTCTCGTCCGTCAAGGGCCATTACCCAAATCTGAGCGGAAATATCATCATTCTTCCAACCACTCCTCACCCTCAGTACAATAGTGCAAACCTCAGGTCTAAGAACCTCTTCTCAGCCAATACCAGCAGCCTGGCTAACAACTCATCACGGGTACACATAGATTCTCAAAACAGGGTCCATACACCCAATCAAGCAATAACCCAGGCATGAAGCAAAATAGAAGGAAGCAAGGTAGGAGGATTATCTAACAAGTGCAATAGATATAATGACAAAGTAAAGTTTCATCAACTTATCCCACAGAGGGAAAACAAGGCACAATATAACATAAGGAAAGGGTATCCCACATAACATCTGCTGCGGCGTGCAGCCCGTTCTCAAATACTCATCAAGCCAAGGTGGTCGGTTCCACTAATCACATAGATATTGATGTCAAGCCCAGCAGAGTGCACAAGTATAAATGTGGAAAAATGAATAGAAATAATAAGACATGGAAGAAAGCAAGCACAACTAAGGTGCAGTGAGCAAATCAACATCACAAGGGCTATCTTGCCCATATTGCCATAAGGCCTGAGCAGAATTACAACATACGTGGAGAATAATCATACAACCCCACAGCCCATCACAGCATAAGAGAGTAGCACATAACATAAACCAGGTGTCACGACCCAAATTTCCCTCTGTTGGTTATCGTGATAGCACCTAGTCTTAAGGACTAGGTTAGCCTAATATTCATGGAATAACAACAATAATAAATAGAATCTAATATTTTTCTAAAATAAATAATTCTTTACACATTGTATATTCCCAAAACCTAGTAGTACAAGTCATAAGTTGTAAAGAAATTACACTAAAACTCCTAAAATTACCACGGTTCAGAAATAAGTACAATAGTGCAAACAGAAATATAAGATGGTGACTCCGAAACCGCGAATGCTGAAGCGGTTTTACCTTGAGTCTCCATAACAGCAACCGTGCTACTAACAATCAATCGGGCGGCTATGCGGAAACATAGAATCTGCACAAAAATGTGCAGAAGAGTAGTGTGAGCACACCACATCGGTGCCCAGTAAGTATCAATACTAACCTCGGTGAAGTAGTGACGAGGACTAGTCAAGACACTCACTGGTCTAATAAAACTGAACAAGTATCAATATAAGAATCAGGGAAATAATGATGTAAACATAAAGGTTACGCAATATAGCGAACGAGACAGTAAATTCGATAAAGAGGGAAAAACAATAAGTATCAACGAGAAACATGAAGCAACACAAAGACTGAATAGAACACGAACAAATCCGGCATGTAAATACACAACACGTACATGTAAAGACTCAACAAATTCAACCACTTATACATCAAATTCAGTCATCTCCGCGAGGTTTCGAACCTCGGACAAATCACCATTTACGAGTCCCAATATCCGAACCCTAATACTTGGCATCTTGCGCCCTCATTCGAGTACTAACTGCACGGATGACTCACGTGCCAATTGGGTCATTTCCATCCATACGGTAAGTACAACAAGGAGCCCTAAATCCATTAGTAGTACTTAACTACGTGTATGCTTGTGCAGGTGTCCTAACATGATTTCAACAACCAATAAACATAAGGGAAGAAAAATGGGCAACACGTACATTTTTCATCTCACAAGTTTCCACGCGAATAAACACACACAGTAAGTGTTCCAGTACACAATATCAACAACAACGAATGCCACAGGCCAACACAAATATCACAAACAATCCCTGACATAGCCCACCTTGTCTCGCCACGTGTGCAATAGTAAAGTATATGACCGCCTTGTTTCGCCAGACGTGCATAAGCATGTTTCCACCTTCTCTCGCTACATGCGCAACCCTAAATCTCATATCACTCCGCATGTGCAATATAAATAGTAAACACGGAACGGCAGAAACCTCGTGCAAATCCCCATATCAACAATCGCACGGTAGAAACCTCGTGCATCACCAGAACAAGTACAACAACAACAATGGCAACAGTTCAAGATACAAATAACACATCAACTCAAGAAACCTTCGATCACAAGATAGGCAAAACTAGTTCGCGAGAAATAAACATAATAAGGAGAACTAGGCATATTAAGAATCACTCAACAAGGAAGCAAAAGAGCATGTAACAGTCGCACCTAATTACACGAGTTAGAAACAAGAAATCAACACAAATCTGATAACTCTATTTACGGGCAAGCCAACTAAGGTATAGTCTATCCAAACTTCCTTTAAGGTCAGTAGTTTCAAGGGTATTCAACAAGTTCACTTAAGGACAGGCAATGTGACAATAATCATAATTTCAATCAAGACCAAACCATTCTAGAATGAGATGAAGATAATTAAAACTAGAGATAAACACTTAAGAAGACATGGCATGACAGTAAAAGGAAATAAAATCTTCAGATAAGTCAATTAGGAGTCAAATAGGCAATAGGAGTAAATCCAAAAGTAAGAACTTCCACATTTAAGCAAATAAAAATGACACTAGAAATTAGGAAATTAAATCATGCTAAGGAAAATTCATACTCGGTGAATAGGATCTAAGATTCCTAAAGGGTCAACTTTCCACAAATAAGTCCGAGCATGCACTCGTCACCTCACGTACATGGACTAAAATCAACACAGAAGACTCAAATCCTAAGGGGTAATTTCCCCCACACAAGGTTAGGCAAGATACTTACCTAAACCGCTCAAATCAAACTTGAAATCATGTTCTTGCCACGATTATCCGACTCCCAATGGCCCAAATCTAATCAAATAAATAGCATCGTGTAAATAATACTACAAGCAACTAGTTTAACTAATAAATTCGAAGCTAAGACGCGAAATTAGGAAAATTTCACAAAAAGTACCCCGGGCCCACGTCTCGGAATCGGGTAAAATTTACAAATTATGAACACCCACTCAATTATGAGAACACTCGAACAAAAATCATCAAAAACCGACGTCAAAATCTCATCAAATCTCGGATTTTCAATTGGGAAACTTTTCCTCCCATTTCTAAAACTTTTACTCTCAATTTCCTTGATAAAATGAGGAAAACCACAATAGATTAATGAAATAAAACCAAATTCGAGTAAGAAATCTTTACCCACAAGATTCCTCTGAAAATCCGTCAAAGAATCGCCTTCTCCCGAGCTTAAAATAAAAAATGGAGTGAAAATGAACAACCCTCTATTCTGTCCCCTTTTCTGCCCAGCAATCCTCGCACCTGCGGACATTTCTCGCACCTGCGCATTCCGCACCTGCGGTCCAACCAGTCGCACTTGCGGAAATCACTAACTCCCACATCTTCGTCATGCGCTTAAGGTCACGCACCTGCGCGCTCGCAGGTGCGGCCAAAACCTCGCACCTGCGCCTCAGGCCTGGTTCCCCAAATTCCGGATCTCCGGGCTTCCCTTCCGCACCAACGACCTCGCAACCGCGGCTACCAATCCGCAGGTGTGGAAAAACACCAGAACTCCAAAAACCAGCAAGTCAGCAAACTCTAAATTCCCAAAAATAATCCGTTAAATACTTGAAACACACCCCAGGCCCTCGGAACCTCGACCAAACATACCAACCCAACCTATAACTCCATACGAACTTAGTCGAGCCTTCAAACCACATCACATAACATCAAAATCGCCAATTATGCATGGATTAAAGCATAAGAACTTATGAAATTCCCAAAATCCACAACCAACGCCGAAACACATCAAAACTAGTTCGAATGACCTAAAATTTGACACACAGGTCACAATTGACACTACGGACCTACAGTGACTTTCATAATCCCATTCCGAGCCCGATTTCAAAATTTCACGTATCGGCAAAAATCGCCAAACTTCTAACTTTTTCCAATTCAAGCCTAAATCTACCACAGACCTTGAGAACACATTCCGGACACTCTCCGCAACCCAAAATCACCATACGAAGCTGCCGACATCATCCATAAATCGTTCCGGAGTCATTTACATAAAAGTCAAATTCCGGTCAAAACTTCACTGTTTAAGCTTCCAAAATAATAGTCCTTCTTCCAATTCGACACTGAATCATCCGGTAACAGAATCTGACCACGCACGTAAATTGGTATACCCAATGTGAAGTTGTTCAAGACCTTACGTCACCGAACGAAGCTTAAATTCCAAAAATTACCGGTCGGGTCGTTACATTCTCCCCCTCTTAAAACCAATGTCCGTCCTCGAACGTGTTAAGATTCACCTCGAACTCATCCAATGACTGATTGTGCACTTCCAGCACACACCCACGGGTGATCCCACGTCACCCCTACCTACATAAACTTGATGAAACCATCACAACTACAATATAGCCTTCTCATCACTACCGATAAGCCTCATACCTCAATTTCTCACCTTCTACTCATTTCCAAAAGACCCGATTCTAAATATATTGTCACGACCCCAAATCCTAAACCGGCCCTGATGGCGCCTATAGTGGAACTAGGCTAGCCAACAATCACAAAACTACAGCTTCTTTCTAAAATCCCAGCCATTTTCAACATTTCATAAAGTATATAGAATTACTGAATTCATTAGGCAAAATAAACAGCTAAATAGTCTATACCATCCCAAAATACGGAGTCAACAGGTCATGAGCATCTAAGAAATATACCAATAAGTGTAATATTATATTACAAAATCTTCGAACGAATAGATAGATACAACAAAAGATGAGTAGAACAGAGATGTTGCGGACGCTGAACAACTACCTCTATATCCCGAACTCCGGCTCCGCACAGAATAGATGGCTAACGCTCTGTATATGCACATGAATCTGCACACAGGGGTGCAGGGAGTAATATGAGTACGCCGACTCAGTAGTAATGAGAATAAAACAAGTCTAAGCGGCAAGAAACACATAAAAATCAATATCATCAACTCACAATAAGCGCAACCTTTTCTTTCCAACAGTATATACATAGATATATGAAATCGCCATGCCTTAAAACCAACTTCAGAAAAATCCTTTCAAAAAAAATGTGTTTTTCAAACAATTTCAGAAATAAAAATAACCGAAAGATGTAGTGTAAAAAAATGAAATAAATCATAAGTAGCCCCTTGGGCAGAAACATGAATCATAAATCGCCCCTCGGTCCGAACATCACTTAGCACCTCACAGGCACTCAGTATCAGCCTCTCGGGCAACCTCACTGTCACTCATGCCTCCAAATCACTCATCACTCGGCACTCGACACTCAGTAGGTACCTGCGGTCACTGGGGGTGTGTACAGACTCCGGAGGGGCTCCTTCAGCCCAAGCGCAAATATCAAGCCACCTCGTGGCATATCATATCCTCAAAATCAGGCCCTCGGCCTCACTCAGTCAGAACCTCTCAAAAGCCCCTCGGGCGTATCAGTAAAATGGGGTACTCGACCCAAAACATTATTTTTTTTATATCTCAAGATAGTGTAAATAATGTTGAGTTTCGAAAATAGTTAAGCACAACATGACTGAGTATAAATCATAAATCAACAGTGAGTAAATAGCAGTAAAAAGCCCCCAAGGGGTCTAAACAAGTCGGCACGAGGCTCCAAACATGGCTTATAGCCCAAATATAGCAATAGTATTTAGAACACAATTTAACATATGATTTAGAGTAAAATACGCAACGCAATAGTTGCCGCGGAGAGGACCAACTTCAATCCAAAAATTAGTGCGCGCCACATACTCGTCATCCGACATGTGCGCCATCCTAAAAACAGTGAGAAATTTGAGGTCAGGGTTTCATACCCTCAGGACAAGATTTATAACCATTACTTACCTCTACCGGGCCACAATACTGATCCGCAATGCTCTTGTCCCTCAAATTGGCTCCCGATTTCTCCGAATCTAACCAAAACAAGATTAACATCATCAATATACGCTAAAGGAACAAAACCCCAATCAAAAATTATCAATTTAGACAATTCTCGAAATTCGGCAAAACCTGGGCCCCAAGCCCATGTCTCGGAATTCGATAAAATTTACATCTAGAATCCTCGTCCTCCCACGATTCTATACAAACAAAGAACACAAAAATTGGACCACAATTGCCCACTCAAATCCTCAAAAGAAAATTCCAAATTCCATGCACTTATCTTCCCCAAATTTGGGTTTAATTTCAACAATTTTCCGGTTAAATTTCTTTGAAAACGATATAGAAACTAGTTATGAAGTTGGAAACCTTACCTCCAAGTGAGCCACTTTGATTTCTTCTTCAAACCCTCTCAAATAGCTCTCAACTCGTTTATCAATGGAGGAAAGTGGTGAAAATTTCGCAACAATGGGCTTTAAAACATTCTGCCCAGCACTTAAAATCCCTTCAGTGCGATCGCGACTCTAGCCACGCGATCGCGATGCACACCCCAGACCACTTTTAGGCGATCGCACACCAACACACGCTATCACGTAGAACAAAAAACCATCCCACACACACGCCTCAGAACCTCTATGCGATCGCACCACAGCCCAGGCGATAGCCCTGGTTCACCTGCTCAACCTATGCGATCGCAATCCTAACCACGCGATCACATAGAACAAAATGACTGCCCCACTCTTTTAATCTACGTGATCGCGGATGAATCCATGCGATTGTAGTGAAGGAATCACTACTGCTAAAACACCAGAAAACAACAGACTTCTTAAGGCCAAAAAGTGCCCGTTGAGCATCCGAAATACACCCGAGGCCCCCGGGACCTCAACCAATCCTACCAACACACCTCATAACATCATTCAAACTTAGTCGAGCCTTCGAAACACCAAAAACAACACGAAAACACCAAAATTACATCAAATTCAAGCCTATGAACTTTGAAACTTCTAAATTTCGCCAATGATGCCGAAACTAAACAAAACACATCTGATTGGTCTCAAATTTTGCACACATATCCAAAATGACATTACGAACCTGCTCCAACTTCAGGAATCCCATTCCAACCCCGATAGCCTATTTTCCACTGCCGGCCGGAAATCGCCAAAAACTAACTTTCGCCAATTCAAGCCTAATTCTACACCGGACATCAAAACTTCATTCCGAACACACACCTAAGTCCCAAATCACCTAACGAAGCTATTCGAGCGATAAATCCGCATTCCGAGGTCATTTACCAATAAGTCAACTCGCAGTTGACTTTTTTGACTATTAAGCTAATTTAAGAGAATAAGTGTCTCAATTCTCACCACGACCACCCCGAACCCGAACCAACTGACCCAACACAACATAAATAGGATAAGAAACATATGACAAAGAAAAAATGGGGGAAATGGGGCTAATCTCACGAAACGACCGGCCGGGTCTTTACATCCTCCCCCTCTTAAACAAACGTTCATCCTCGAACGGGTCTAGAAACATACCTGGATTCTCGAATAAGTGATGATATCCGCTCCACATCTCCTGCTCGGTCTCCCAGGTGGAATCCTCCACCGGCTGACCCATCCACTGAACCTTCACTGAAGCTATATCCTTAGACCTCAGCTTTCTGACTTGACGACCCAAAATAGCCACTGGCTCTACCTCGTATGACATATCACCCTCGAGCTGAACCGTGTTGAAGTCCAAAACATGAGACGGGTCACCAACATACTTCCGGAGCATCGAAACATGGAACACCGGATGAATACCCGACAAGCTGAGAGGCAAGGCAAGTCTATAAGCCACCTCCCCAAACCTCTGAAGCACCTCAAATGGCCCAATGAACCTGGGTCTCAGCTTTCCCCTCTTCCCGAACCTCATAACACCCTTCATGGGTGACACCTTCAGCGACACCTTATCCCCAACCATGAACGACACATCCCGGACCTTTCGGTCCACATAGCTCTTCTGCCTAAATTCCACCGTGCGAAGCCGCTCCTGAAAGAACTTCGCCTTACCCAACGCATCCTGAACCAGGTCTGTGCCCAATACTCTAGACTCGCCCGGCTCAAACCAACCAACCGGAGATCTGCACCTCCTACCATATAAAGCCTCATACGGAGCCATCTGGATACTCGACTGATAACTATTATTATATGCAAACTCCGCGAGTGGCAGAAACTGGTCCCATGAACCCCCAAAATCAATGATACGGGCACGCAACATATCCTCCAAAATATGAATAGTACACTCCGACTGCCCGTCAGTCTGAGGATGAAACGCTGTGCTCAACTCAACCTGAGTGCCCAACTCTCTCTGTACGGCTCTCCAAAACTGAGATGTGAACTGAGTACCTCAGTTAGAAATGATAGAAACTGGAACCTGATGCAATCGGACAATCTCCCTGATATAAATCTCAGCTAACCGCTCCGAAGAATAAGTAGTACCAACAGGAATGAAGTGCACAGACTTGGTCATCCGATCCACAATAACCCATATAGAATCAAACCTCCTCGAAGTCCGTGGGAGTCCAACTATGAAGTCCATGGTGATCCTCTCCCACTTCCACTCCGGAATATCAAATCTCTGAAGCAATCCACCTAGTCTCTAGTGCTCATACTTGACCTGCTGACAGTTGAGACACTGAGCCACAAACTCAACAATATCTTTCTTCATCTGCCTCCACCAATAATGTTGTCCCAGATCCTAATACATCTTCGCGGCACCCGGGTGGATGGAATACCGCAAACTATGGGCCTCAACTAGAATCAAATCTCTAAGCCCATCTACATTGGGCACGCAAATCTGTCCCTACATCCTCATGACCCCATCATCACCAATAACCACATCTCTGGCATCACCGCAACTGACCCTGTCCTGAAGAACAATCAAATATGGATCATCATACTGGCGTGCTCTAATCTGATCATAAAGAGAAGACCTGGAGGCTACACAAGCCAATACCCGTGGAGGCGCTGATAGATCCAATCTCTCCAACTGACCCGCTAAAGCCTGAACACCAAGTGCTAATGGTCGCTCTGCTACTGGAAAGTAGGTTAGACTCCCCAAACTCTCCGCCATGTGACTCAGGGCATCGGCCACTACATTGGCCTTCCCCGGATGATATAAAATAGTGAGGTCATAATCCTTGAGAATCTCCAACCACCTCCTCTGACGCAAATTTAGATCCTTATGCTTAAGCAGATGCTGGAAACTATGGTGATCAGTGAAAATCTCACAATGCACTCCATACAAATAATGACGCCAAATCTTCAAGGCGTGAACAATAGCTGCTAGCTCAAGATCGTGCACTGGATAATTCTTCTCGTGCACCTTCAACTATCTGGACGCGTAGGCAATCACCCTACCATCCTGCATCAAAACCGCTCCAAGGCCAACTCTCGAGGAATCATAGTAAATTGTATATGAACCTGAACCTGTAGGCAAAATCAATACCGGAGCTGTAGTCAAAGCTGACTTGAGCTTCTGAAATCTCTCCTCACACTCCTCGGTCCACCTCAACTGAACACCCTTCTAGGTCAGTCTGGTCATAGGTGCAGCAATAGATGAAAATGCCTCTACGAAACGGCGGTAGTACCCTGCCAACCCAAGAAAATTGCGAATCTCGGTAGCTGATGACGATCTAGGCCAGCTATGTACTACCTCTATCTTCTTTGGGTCAACCTGAATACCCTGACTGGACACCATGTGCCCCAAGAACGCTACTGAATCAATCTAGAACTCACACTTCAAAATTTTGCATGCAATCTCTTCTCCCTTAAGGTCTGAAGCACAACTCTAATATTGCTCATGATCCTCCCGAGATCAGGAATACACCAAGATATCATCAATAAACACGATGATGAAAGAGTCCAGATAAGGCCGGAATACACTTTGCATCAAGTGCATAAAGGCTATTGGGGCATGTGTCAGCCCAAATGACATAACCAGGAACTCATAATGACCATATCTAGTCCCGAAAGCAGTCTTAGGGATGTCTGGCCCCCGAATCTTCAACTGATGCTAGCCGGAACACAAGCCAATCTTAGAAAATACCCTGGCACCCTGTTGTTTAACCAAAGAATTAGATTCTTTGCCCAAAGATATTTTAAGAAGAACACGGGTTTCTGATAACTAAAGAATAAGATTATAATTGTAGTCAAACTTGTAAATAGAAAGCAGTAAGATGCAAAAAGTAAGTATATTGCAATGGTAGTTCGGATGTCCCTTTACAGGTTATATTTTACTCCCTTATATAGGGAATTTCCTAATGTAACGCCTGCCTTTTTTAGTGATTGAGCATTAGTGACTAATTATGACATTAATGTAATGTTACAATGAATAATTGTAACTGTTGCGTGAATGTTGTGTAATGTGTGGATTACTTATTGAAGATCTCTGAATCCGCCCTTTGTTCCGCCCAGATACATTTTGACTGTGTCTCTTCATATTCTCAATTATGTTGAGACTTCCGTAGCTAATTAACCCGTGGGTGTGATTTGTCGTGCCTCTTTGCCTCATACCTCTTCATAGAGTCACATTCAGCTGTTGTGTCTTCATTGCTCCACGTAGACTACTGAGTCATCAAGATTTATTACACGTGTGAAGCTCATTTTTACCAATACAGATAGTCCCCCTATTTACCATATATTAATCGATCAATATTTGGTAAGTGGATACTCATTTATGGCGAGAATACTTTGCCGCCGCTTCACTCGAATCGTTGCATCTTTTTTTGTACGTAAGCGTGCTTGTCACTTCCATTTAATGCTTATGCCATGTGGCATTTTCGGGTTGGTTCTACAATTTGTTCAGTGCCTTTTAGGGATTTTTTGCGGTTGCATCAGTCACGAAGTGACATCTTCAATTATGGATTTCACATCATTGTTTTTTCCCATTTTTGACGGTTATCTTCGAGTATAAATACCCCCTTTTTCTTTTCTTTCACGAAAAACTTCTAACTTTCAAACTTTATATGTAAAGAAATTTTTCCTTGTCTTTCTAGATATGTCTTCTTCAAACCAATCTAAGAGAGTCATAAACGTAGATGATTTGGCTCCCTCTTCTGCTCCAACACGGAGTAGGAGAGGCGGCAGGTTGAGGAGTTTAGGTTCTACTCCATCAAGGGGTTCTTCCTCTTCTCAAATTACTTCTCCTCCTTCTTCTAGGTCTTTAATTTCTCCGAGGGCTAGGGCTTCTAGATCTTTGTCCAAAGGTAGAGAACGTCACCAACCTTTGCATGAACCGAGGGTCGATGAAATAGTACCTGCAGGGTTCACCTTTTCTAGGGATAGTCAGGCCCTTAGAGATCAGGTTTCTTCATTATCATCTCTTGATAGTGTTGACAAGTACCGTACTCAACTCACTGAAGGTTTAATTCCTCTTATACGTAGGGACTGTCATTGGAGTTCTGATTTTCCTGTAATCATTCCAAACAGTAATAAAAGAATAACATCTTACAAGACGGGGCATTCTTTTGTTTATACCTATCCCTTTACATTATGTTTCAAGCCTCCTATCGACCCAGTAATCATCGAGTTCTGTCGATTTTTCAAAATTTTCTTGGGACAAGTCGATCCTCTTGTATGGCGAGTCATTCTATGTCTTAGATACTTGGCTACCTTAGCTTCGATCCCCTTTACCTTTCATCATCTTATTCACTTCTATTCCCCAATGTTGTTCCGTCAGGGAATGTTTACCCTAGCTGCTAGGAGTAAAAGGGTGTTAGTGACTTCTGAAGATGATAAGGATCGAGGTTGGTTTCTTCGGTATGTTGTTTTTCCTACTGTTGGTTTAGTAGGTGAAGAGAATCTTCCCTTCCTTGAGAAGTTGAACTTTGCACGTGAGTACATTTTTGGTCACATTCCTTGCTTTTTGCTTTAGATATTTTATCAATACCATAGCTGTTTCTTCTTTTTGCAGCAATCATGGGAACCGTCGAGAATTTTTCCGGTTTTAGAGATTGGGTAGAAAATCTTTTGTTAATTGCTCCATTGGAAGAATGTTTGTGGAAATACCTATCTGAGAGGTTTGGTTGGAGAGTTAAGACTCATGGTAAGTGAAGTTTTTATTTGTACTTTTTTATTCCTTTGAGCATTATTTAACCCTTTCCTTTTGACAGGGTTTCCTGCTCGTGGAGTTTTTGCATCCAGGTCTGTTCCCAAGTTATCCCTGGTTCATGCCCATGAGATCATTTCAGGATCTTCTTCTTCAAAGAGAAAAGCAGGTGGGTCAAGGACCTCGGGAGAAGAGGAGGAAGAGGAGGGAACTTTGGTCCATAGGTCATGCAGAAGGAAGGTGGTCTCAGACGACGAGTCTACACCTGTCATCGTGCCTTCCGTGCCTGAAGTTGGACTTTCTGCCACCGAGGATGATACTCCCTCTCCCGTGCATGAATCCGTTGGCCAATTGTTCTGTGAAGGCTTTGGTTCTGTTGCTGATGATGCTCCCTTGGCTGTTTTCTCTCCAACTCTTAGAGAACTCCCTTCAACTATTCCAGTTATTTCTCCTCTTGTGACTATTCCTACTCATGTCTTTGCTCCTTCTCCCATGGCTTTTTTGGCCCCTCAACCTTCCTCGCCCGTAGCTCCTGCATCTCTACCTGCTTCCGTGCCTTCTGTTACATAAGTAGGGTCTTCCAGCGGAGAGATGAGTGATAGAAGTTACAGTGGAGGGTAGTCACTTTAAAAACTGGCCAGCATGATGTGTGGTTGAAACCGTTGATAGGCCCGACAGAGAGAGCTAAGTTGGACAGCCACAGTTCCCTTACATGGGCTAATGAAATCATACATTCTTCTTTAAAGGTAAAATGCATTTTCTTGTGTTCATTCCTGTGCATGTATTTACCATATCTAATTGGCTTTCTTTTGCAGATCAATCTTATTGGTATGGATCTTATGAAAAGGATGTCTCATACAGAGCATGAAGTGAATGAATGGCGTGCAGAAGCAGATAACTGGAAGGAGCAGTATGAAAGCTTAATGCTCGACATGGAGGCTGTAGAAGAAGAAAAATGTACCCTGGAGCAGCAAGTGAGGGTCATGACGGCAGAGTTGGTCGTGGAGAAGGCATCCTCTGATCAAGCAGATAAGGATAAGAGCATCCTAGAGTCCTCATTCGTGGAGCAGCTGTCTTGCGCCTCTGAAGAGGTCAGGAGTTTGAAGGCCTTACTAGACCAAAAGGAGGAGTATTCGGGCGAATTAGTGCAATCCCTTACTCAGACCCAGGAGGATCTCCGTAACTCTTTGGAGAAATTTCAATTCCTAGAAAGGTCTTTCGCTCCTTTAAGGGCCTCTAATGATGCTGCCGTGACTGAGAGGGATGAACTAAAAGCTGAAGTTATTCTATGGGAGAAAGATTACACAGATCTTGAAGATAGGGCAGTAGTCGATATTAGTTGGGCGTATATGAACTCTCACCTCGACACATTGACTGAAAAGAGCCGAGAAGGTTTTGACCTTGATGCTGAAATTGCAAAAATCAAGGAGTCCATTGAGAAGGCTTAACAAGGTCAGAATCTCTCTTCACCTGATGCGCATTCAGTTCCTGATATTAGAGCAAACATCACGTGACGTTAGACTCAAATAAATAACAATTAAAGCAAGTAAGTAGAAAGTAGTCTATATTCAAGTCCCTGGCAACGGCGCCAAAAACTTGTTGGTTGTAAACGCCCACGCAAGTANTTCCCCTGAAAGATGTGATCTTGGGTCTATTTATATGGTTGGGATAAACCCTAACCGTGTAAGAGACTTCTATTCTAATTGGGAAACACTTAAAAACCTTTAAAACTCGGAGTTCACTGGAGCAGGTACCCAGGCGTTAGCAGGCTAAGGCCTGGCTAACGCCAGGGTAGGGCTGGCGTTAGCAGGCTAACGCCTGGCTAACGCCAGGTCTTGCCCTGGGTCAGTCCATTTCGCCTCTTGAGCGTATTTTCGACGTTTATGCTCCCATTTAGCTCGGCTTCCGTTTCCAATTCACCTACACATAAAATAAACCCTATTAGGCACATACGACGTGTATTTTTATCATTAAAGAACATAAAATGCAAGGTATATAATGATTAAAATCATGAATTCTCACCACGCATCATGAGGCTATTGCTGCTCAAGTCTCTTTATCCCAAGCCGCTCCTGCTCCTTCTGCCATTGAAGTCAACCCCCTTCCTAAAGAAATTTAAGAAGTTGATTCACCCCTCTCTTTTTTTATCTGTTTCTCAATTGGTGGTTACCCCTAGTCCCATCGGGGGTAAATTTGGATCTCTTTAAAGTCCCCAAATGACAACTTAGGGGCACCTCAATGTATAAAAATTCTATACGGCTAAGTATAAGTTAATACTTAGTTTTTACATAGCCGTTTTAATATATTAATGCAAGTATGACTTTTATTTTCCGTTGAGTTTCTGTTTCACTCTTTAAGTCTTTTGCACGCTTTATTTTTCGAGGTTTTAGTTTTACCTCTGAGTTTTGCATATAGAATGCTTTAGATTACTCGTACATTTTCGTAATAGGCATGGTGTCATATTAAATGTGTGCCTTTTTGTAGTAGGCATAATTTATGGAAGAGGGCCCTTTTTTTATCGACACTTAATGAAGAAGACGTCTCAACTTCATAAAGGTATAATAATGCAATAGAGTGATATGAATTTTTCACATGTTTAAGAATGTTTCTGAGGAAAGTTTTTTTGTTTGAACTTTCACAACTTTTTACATGTGTTTGATTATCGTCTAAAACTCATGTTGCAACTGTTTTCTTTTAACAGATTTGATATACACTTGTATTTCGTAATTGTTCTTCGTATGTAACCGTTTTTTCGAGTTAATACAAGAGAGCAATTGTTTTTCTTTCATAACAGTATTTATTCAAGTTGGGGTTTTCACCCGTAACTGTTTTTGTCGACAACAGTTTTCAATAAGCACGAGAAAAATGCTTTTGCATCTGTAACTGTTTTATTTGATAAAATTTTTCTATATGAGTACAAAGATTTCGTGACTATTTTTAGTTACAACAATTTTTATTTTGAATAAGTACAAAGATGCGCATTTCTTCCTCGTGGCTAACATTGCTAAAATTTGGCCTTTTAACTTGAACATGTTCGAAGGTTTTTTAGACTAGAGGCTTTGTGTTTGAGTCTTTGGCTCTTTTTATTTTGCTCGTATCACTTGGCTTGCTGGGTAGATGGACCTTCAGGATCGAGCTTTGACTTTTTGATAGTCTTTTTTGCTTCGTCTTTTCCTTCCATACTATATAGTCCCCCAAGTGTTTGAGCTTTGAAGAATGAAATCTCGAGCACTTGACTATTCCTTCCTTGTGGTCCTTTTCCTAAAAAGGAAAAACATACGGGACTCGAAGGTATATAATTTTTAGATGATGACTGCTTAACCCTTTTAAAACGTTCATCAGAAAGTGTAACCCTAGACCGGGAATTTTAGTTATTTCCTCGCGTCTTTACAAGCCTAATGTCATCATCTGGTGATGGGTTAGCTTATGCCTATCATCTAAAAAGGCTAGTAAAATTTTAAATGTTCAAAATAAAATCAAACATGTGATACCTGACCGGGGTACTTCTTTTCCTTAAAAGTAGTACTTCTTCAAGTGAATGGCATTCCAACTTGTTGGTAGGATCTGTCGTCCATAGCTTCCAAGTCGTAGGCACTCTTCCCAGCTATGCCTCAGATTTTGTAGAGTCCTTCCCAGTTTGGATTTAGCTTTCCTGCGCCTGCTTCTTTTGTTGATTGAAAGACTTTTTTGAGGACGAAGTCCCCAATCTTGAAGTACCTGAGATGAGCTTTACGGTTTTAATAACGCTCTATGATTTGTTTTTGAGCTGCCATCCGTATCAGTGTTGCTTCTCTCCGTGGTTCGAGCAGGTCATGATTGGTCCTCAATTTGTTGTCGTTTGCTTCTCCATGGCTGTTGTAAACCTTATGCTTGGTTCTCCAATCTCCACAGGTATTAAGGCTTCTGAGCCATAGACAAGTGCGAACAGAGTTTCTCTCGTGGCTGCTTTTGAAGTTGTTCTGTATGCCCATAGTACCGTTGGTAACTCATCTGGCCAGTTTCCTTTGGCTTTATCCAGCCGCTTCTTTAGATTGTTGATGATTACCTTATTCGTTGACTCGGCTTGACCATTAGCCACGGGGTGGTATGGCGTTGAAGTGACCCGTTTGATTTGCCAGCTTTCAAAGAATTCTATGATTTGCGAGCCGATGAATTGCGGGCCGTTATCACACATGATCTCCTTTAGTATCCCAAAGCGGCATATTATGTTTCGCCAAAAGAAGCTTTTAACTTCCTTTTCTCGCACTTGTTTGACCGCTTCTGCCTCTACCCATTTTGTATAATAGTTAGTTAGCATGAGCAAAAATCGTACATGTCCTTTAGTTGTGGGAAGAGGTCCCACTATGTCCATTCCCCATTTCATGAAAGGCCATGGAGATATTATTGGATGCAATATCCGCTTGTCGATGCATGCTGTTGGCAAACCTTTGGCACCTCGCAGGAGTCTCACCACTAACATCTCTCACAAAAACCAGATAAGATAAACACCCCTTCTCAACCATGCGCTGAGCCTTCAGGTATGAAATCACCCTGCTAGGCATATATTCAGAAGAACCTCTCCACTCAACCCTCGGATATCCCAGCATATCTAGGCTCACGGTCTTAGCGTGACAACCAAGAACAGCATGACATGGAGATAACCAATCCATGCCCAATATCACATCCAAATCAATCATGCTGAGTAACAGTAGGTCCACTCAGGTCTCCAGACCCCCAATAGACATCACACACGACCGATACACACGGTCCACAACAACAGTATCGCCCACCGGAGTTGACACATGAACAGAGGTAACTAAAGACTCACGGGGCATATCCAGAAAATGGGTAAAATATGAAGAAACATAGGAATATGTAGAACCAGGATCAAATAAAGCCAAAGCATCTCGGCAACAGACTGACACAATATATGCAATCACTACATCGGAGGCCATAGCATCTGGCCTAGCTGGAAATGCGTACATACGGGCCTGACCTCCACCTGCTCGACCTCCCCATCTAGGGAGGCCTCTAGCTGACTGACTACCACCCCTGGCTACCTGGGCGGGTGGTGAAGTAATTGGGGCTGAAGTCGAGGGCCCCTCTGCTGAGAAGAACCACCAGGATGATGTGGACATTGCCTCCACATGTGCCCAAACTCGCCGCACTCGAAGCAACTCCCTGGAGCTGGAGATGAGGACTGATAGAAACCCCTGGCACCAGAATGGCCACTAGAGGAATCATGCATAGAGTAACTCTGAACTGGTGGTGCTCGATCTGCACTCTGAGCTGGGAGGCACCGAATGAAGAACGGCCTGGCTGAGAACCGCGGGGACCATGCCCCGAAGATGCACCACTATAGGCTGGGGACTGACTAAGGAGGCCTGAATGAACGGCCTCTACTATGCTGAAACTGCTCCCTAGAAGGAGCACCACTAGAACTGCCCAATCTACGAGGCCTCTTGGCCCCCCTCTCCTTCCACTCCTGGCGACGAACCGACTCAATATCTCGAGCAATATCAACAACCTGCTCGAATGTTACATCTGATACTCTCTCGAGGGTCATGAAAAGGCGGAGCTGATAAGTGAGGCCATCCACAAACCTCCTAACGTCTCCCTATCAGTAGGGACCAACTCGGTATCATGACGAGCCAACTCCGAAAACTGCATCTCATACTGCATCACTGATAGCTCTCTCTGACGCAGATGCTCAAAAAGCCTGCCCTGCTCCTCCTTGTGTGATTGGGGTACATACTTCTCCAAAAAGATAGTGGAGAACTATTGCCAGGTGAGGGGTGCTGAACCAACAGGCCTACGCCTCTCAAAAGACTCCCACTTATCCAGAATCCCAGTAGTACGAAGCATCCTCTGACACTTATCCAGAAAACCCTGGTCATCATCGCCCTCAGCACCACTGAATGTCGGGAGCTGTAGTCTACTAAACCTCTCCAGTCTATGATGTTCGTCCTATGGCATAGCCGGAACCACAAAGTCCCGAACTGGAGCAACCGGCTGGGCTGGAACCGCCGCCGGTGTCTGCTGGCCCTGAGTAGCCTGCTCAGGTGTCCGGGCAACTGGAGTCTGACTGCCTCCCCCGGCTTGAGAAGTAGCGACAACTGCCTGAGCAAGGGTGGTACACACAGTCAAGATCTGAGCCAAGGTCTCCTGAAGACCCGGAATAACAATAGGCATTGTCGGTGCCTGAGGTTGTCCCGCTAGAGCATCTGCAACGGGAATCTGATCCTGAACAGTAGGGGGATCAACTGGTACTGCCCTGGCTGCTACACGGGCTGGCCCCTACCTCTACCACGGCCTCGACGCGGCCTCAACCTCTCGCTGGTCTAGCTGGTGGCTGATCACCCTGATCGGTAGCGCGAGTCCTCACCATCTGTGAGAGAATGAAACAACAGAAGTTTAGATTTCCAGAATCAAAAAAATGGCACGACAGAATTCAAGAAAAATGAGATTGTTCCTAAGGGTTCCGCAGCCTCTCGAAGATAAGTACAGACGTCTCCGTATCGATCTGCAAGACTCTACCAAACCTGCTCATGACCGTTGAGTCCTATGTAACCTAGGCTCTAATACCAACTTTTCACGACCACAAATCCTAAACTGGTCGTGATGGCGCCTATCGTGGAACTAGGCTAGCCAACAATCACAAAATTACAGTTTCTTTCGAAAATCCCAGCCATTTTCAACATTTCATAAAGTATATAGAATTACTGAATTCATTAGGCAAAATAAACTACTAAATAGTCTAAACCATCCCAAAATCCGGAGTCAACAGGTCATGAGCATCTAAGAAATATACCAACAATTGTACTATTATATTACAAAATTTCCGAACGAATAGATAGATACAACAAAAGAAGGGAAAAATAGAGATGCTGCGGACGCTGAACAGCTACCTCATATCCTGAACTCCAGCTCCGCACAGAATAGATGGCTAACGCTCGGTATCTGCACCTCAATTTGCACAGAGGGGTGCATGGAGTAATGTGAGTACGCCGACTCAGTAGTAATGAGAATAAATTAAGTCTAAGCGGCAAGAAACACATAAAAATCAATATCATCAACTCACAATAAGTGCAGCCTTTTCTATCCAATAGTATATACATAGATATATGAAATCGTCATGCCTTAAAACCAACTTCAGAAAAATCTTTTGAAAAAAATGTGTTTTTCCAACAATTTCAGAAATAAAAATAACCGAAAGATGTAGTGTAAAATCAGTGTGCGCCACATACTCATCATCTGACATGTGAGCCATTCTAAAAACAGTGAGGAATATGAGGTCCGGGGTTTCATACCCTCAAGACAAGGTTTATAACCATTACTTACCTCTACCGAGCCACAACAATGCTCTTGCCCCTCAAATTGGCTCTCGATTGCTCCGAATCTAACCAAAACCAGATTAACATCATCAATATATTTAGCCACAATTCTTGAAATTCGGCCAAACCTGAGCCCCGGGCCCACATCTCGGAATTTGATAAAATTTACATCACTGGAATCCTCGTCCTCCCACGATTCTATACATACTAAGAACACTAAAATCGACCACAATTGCCCACTCAAATCCTCAAAGAAAATTCCAAATTCCATGCACTTATATTCCCCAAATTTGGGTTTAATTTCAACAATTTTCCGGTTAAATCGCTTAGAAAACGATATAGAAACGAGTTATGAATTTGGAAACCTTACCTCCAAGTGATCCCCTTTGATTTCTTCTTCAAACCCTCTCAAATAGCTCTCAACTCGTTTATCAATGGAGGAAAGTGGTGAAAATTTTGCAACAATGGGCTTTAAAACATTCTGCCCAGCACTTAAAATCCCTTCAGTGCGATCGCGACTCTAGCCATGCGATCGCGATGCACACCCCAGACCACATCTACGCGATCACACACCAACACACGCAATCGTATAAAACAAAAGACCATCCCACACACGCGCCTCATAACCTCTATGCGATCGCACCACAGCCTACGCGATCACACTGCTTCACCTGCTCAAACTATGCGATCGAAATCCTAACAACGCGATCCCATAGAACAAAATGCCTGCCCCACTCTTTTACTCTACACGATCACGGATGAATCCACGTGATCGCAGTGAAGGAACCACTGCTGCTAAAACACCAGAAAATAGCAGACTTCTTAAGGCCAAAAAGTGCCCGTTGAGCATCCGAAATACACCTGAGGCCCCCGGAACCTCAACCAATCCTACCAACACACCCCATAACATCATTCGAACTTAGGCGAGCCTTCGAAACCCCAAAAACAACACGAAAACACCAAAATTACATCAAATTCAAGCCTATGAACTTTGAAACTTCTAAATTTCGCCAATGATGCCGAAACCTACCAAAACACATTCGATTGATCTGAAATTTGCACACATATCCAAAATCACATTACGAACCTGATCCAACTTCCGGAATCCCATTCCGACCCCGTTAGCCTATTTTCCATTGCCGACGGAAATTGCCAGAAACTAACTTTCGCCAATTCAAGCCTAATTCTACACCGGACATCAAAACTTCATTCTGAACACACTCCTAAGTGCCAAATCACCTAACGAAGCTATACGAGCCATAAAATCTTCATTCTGAGGTCGTTTACCAATAATTCAACTCCCAGTTGACTTTTTCAACTATTAAGCTAATTTAAGAGACTAAGTGTCTCAATTCTCACCACGACCAGTTCGAACCCGAACCAACCGACCCAACACAACATAAATAGGCTAATCAACATATGACAAAGAAGAAACGGGGGAAACAGGGCTAATCTCATGGAACGACCGTCCGGATTGTTACATCTATATCCGGCATCAGCCTCAACCAGTTGCATCAACTCATGCCTACCCCACAAGGTACGATCACGCAACATAACGCACCATGCATAGGTCATTGATAACATTTATAATCACAATAGCTGTGTTAAATCAACTCAACACCGACAATTAGCCTCATATCTGATAGGACTATATTCCCAATCTCCATCACACTGATAATAATGCAAAAAATACAAAGAATTCATAACTTTGACACCCGAATCACCAAGACACAACTAACACCACCGAGCACACATCCCGAAAGATAAAACTCAAGGAGCACAGAACGAAAATGACTGAATATGAAAGGAGGAACACATAAAGGAACTATCAACCAAGCCCGACAGGAAAAACTCTCTATCAGTGCTAACTTACACAACAACATAACAAGGAAGTAATTAAAGCACATGAAAAAATCACAAGGATCTCATCCTGGCGTAACTTATCTCACAGTACACAGCCCGGTTCAAACGCTTCAAAACACACGAAATCACGGGAGTTTCTCACTAAACTCTAAATCACAAATAGGATATATATAACCCACCAACTGGAACTTTTTACTAGATCACTTCCTTCAACAAAATTGCAACATGTGCTGGCCCCACACCGGTGGAGCATAAGAATCACAGCTCGTAACCACTATACTCAGGAATCGTATCAAGCCTACCATACTAGACAACAGGAATTTACTACTAGTCTCATATCTCTCAATAATGAATATAAACAAACAATAGACATGGGCTACCACTCACAAAATCTCCCAACAGGAGCAAACACAAAAATAGAGTGCAAAGCATGAAACTCACTCATAAACAAAACAACAATGAGGGAACTCGCCCGACCAAAAGAGCTATAATAAGTTACAAATGGTGCCCGTCTGTAACAAATCAAAACATACCTGCAATATAACATCTGGCACAACGGTCTCCAGCCTACTATACGAAACACATCAATGGGTCGGGCCTCCCCCTCTTGGGCGCCCTCTACTTACCTGAATGACCTACTGTAACACATCTGCCTGAAGCCTGGAACAATCTCTCACCCTGTGGCTGATATCTCCACACTCAAAACAACCTCTCTGCTGACGTGGTTGTGGAAACTGTGCGGTACGAGTACTCTAATACCCATGAGTACCTGAAACTCCATGCGAAGCCGGTAATGCAAATTGAACTGGCTGACCCATAAAGCCTCTACCGTGTCGTACCCTACCTCCATAATAAGGACCAGTAGATCTCTCCGGCCTACGAGGCCTCCTCTCCTCTCTGCCCTCTCTCTCCTGACCTCGTCTGTCCTCCCTCTCACAGCCCCGCCTGACATCTCTATGATAGTCCCGCATGTCGTCTCTCTCATGATCCAGCATGCCCTCAACTCTGCGAGAAATCCCTACCACCTACTGAAATGAAACATCTGACTCTAACTCCCGAGCCATGCTAAACCGAATATCACGCCTGAGGCCCTCAATGAATCTACGAACACGCTCTCTAACTGTAGCTACCAAAGCAGGTGCGTGTGTGGCCAAATCACTGAATCTGACGGCATACTCTGATACTGACATAGTGCCCTGACGCAGCTGCTCAAACTCCGTGCGCCATGCATCTCGGAGGGACTGAGGTACAAACTCGCTCAAGAACATCTCTGAAAACTGACCCCATGTAAGTGAAGTTGACTCGGCTGGGCTACCCAACTCATATGCCCGCCACCACTAATAAGCTGCTCCCCTGAGCTGGAATGTAACGAAAGCAACCCCGGTCGTCTCCACAATACCCATAGTACGAAGAATGCGGTGACACTCCTCCATGATACTCTGGGCATAATTTGTCGCCAACCCACTGAAGGTAGGAGTGTGGTACTTCTTGTACCTCTCGAGTCTAAGTTTTTCCTCCTCAAATGTTGCTACCCTAACCACGGGCGGAACTGGGACCCCAGGTAGTGCTTCCATGACACCTGGAACCTGACCAGCCTGATCTCGCTGCTCTAGAGTGTGGGCGACGGGAGTCTAAGCTCCTCCTCTACCCTGTGAAGTAGTTGTTGCACCCGGAATCAATCCCGCCTGATTCAAGGTACCAATCATATCCCAGAAATGTGCCAAGATCTCCTGAAGTCCGGGTGTAACAACAGGCTCCTCCGGTGCCTGCCCCCCAACTGGAACTGTTGGCGGCTCCTCAACGGCTGCTTTGGAAGGTTCTCAAGTTGCGGCGCGTGCCCCTCGTCGCCCTTTGCCCCTGGCGGCATCTGCTCCGGGGGTAACATCCTCAATATCTGCAGCTCGCGTCCTCACCATCTGTGAGAGAATGGAATGATAATTTCAAACTTCAAGGTCAATGAACGCGCACGATAGAAGTGAAGGAAGAGAAGTTATCCTAATAGTTATGTAGCCTCTCGAAGATAAATACAGATGTCTCTGAACCGACCCACAAGACTCTACTAAACTCGCTTATGACTCGTAGCACCTATGAACCTAGAGCTCTGATACCAACTTGTCATGACCCAAATTTCCCTCCGTTGGGTATCGTGATGGCACCTAGTCTTAAGGACTAGATAAGCCTAATATTCATGGAATAACAACAATAATAAATAGAATCTAATAGTTTTCTGAAATAAATAATTCTTTACACATTTTATATTCCCAAAACTCGGTAGTACAAGTCAAAAGATTTAAAGAAATTACACTAAAACTCCTAGAAATACCACGTTCAGAAATAAGTACAATAGTGCAAATAGAAATATAAGATGGTGACTCCGAAACCGCGAACACTGAAGCGGTTTTACCTTGAGTCTCCACAACAGCAACCGCACTACTAACAATCAATCGGTCGGCTATGCGGAAACCTGGAAACTGCACAAAAATATGCAGAAGATTAGTATGAGCACACCACTGCGGTGCCCAGTAAGTATCAAGACTAAACTCAATCAAGTAGTGATGAGGACTAGTCATGACACCCACTGGTCTAATAAAACTGAACAAGTATCAATATACGAATCAGGTAAATAATGATGTACACATAAAAGTTACGCAATATAGCGAACAAGACAGTGATTCGATAAAGAGGGAAAAACAATAAGTATCAACGAGAACCATGAAGTAACACAAAGACTGAATAGAACACGAACAAATCTGGCATGTAAATACACAACACGTACATGTAAAGACTCAACAACTTCAACCACTTCTACATTAAATTCATAGTCATCTCCACGAGGTTCCGAACCTCGAACAAATCACCATTTACGGGTCCCAATATTAGAACCCTAACACTTGGCATCTTGCACCTTCATTCGAATACTAATTGCACGGACGACCCACGTGCCAATTGGGTCATATCCACCCATACGGTAAGCACAACAAGAGTATATATACTTGACAACAACAAGGAGCCCTAAATCCATTAATAGTACTTAACTACGTGTATGCTTGTGCAGGTGTCCTAACATGATTTCAACAACCAATAAACATAAGGGAAGAAAAATGGGCAACACGTACATTTTTCATCTCACAAGTTTCCACGCAAATAAACTCACACAGTAAGTGTTCCAGTACACAATATCAACAACAAGGAATTCCCCCAGGCCAACACAAGTATCAAAAACAATCTCTGACATAGCCCACCTTGTCTCGCCACATGTGCAATAGTAAAGTATATGCCCGCCTTGTTTCACCACACGTGCATAAGCATGTTCCCACCGTATCTCGCTACATGCGCAACCCTCAATCTCATATCCCTCCTTATCACGCTGCATGTCCAATATCAATAGTAAACACGGCATGGCAAAAACTTCGTGCAAATCCCCATATCAACAACCGCACGGCAGAAACCTCGTGCATCACCACAACAAGTACAACAACAACAATGGAAACAGTTCAAGATACAAATAATAAATCAACTCAAGAACCTTCGATCACAAGATAGGAAAAACTAGTTCGAGGGAAATAAACATAATAAGGAGAGCTATGCATACTAAGAATCACTCAACAAGGAAGGAAAAGAGCATGTAACAGCCGCACCTAATTACATGGGTTAGCAACAAGAAATCAACACTAATCCGATAACTCTATTACGGGGAAGCCAACTAAGGTATAGTCTATCCAAACTTCCTTTAAGGTCGGTAGTTTCAAGGGTATTCAACATGTTCACTTAATGACAGGCAACGTGAAAATAATCATAACCTCAGTCAAGACCAAACCATTCTAGAATGAGATGAAGATAATTAAAATTAGAGATAAACAATTAAGAAGACATGGCGTGACAGTAAAAGGAAATAAAATCTTCAGATAAGTCAATTAGGAGTCAAATAGGCAATAGGAGAAATCCAAAAGTAAGAACTTCCACATTTAAGAAAATAAAAATGACACTAGAAATTAGGAAATTAGATCATGCTAAGGACAATTCATACTCGGCGAATATAAGGATCTAAGATTCCTAAAGGGTCAACTTTCCACAAATAAGTCCGAGCACACACTCTTCAACTCGCGTATACGGACTAAAATCAACATAGAAGACTCAAATCCTAAAGGTAATTTCCCCCACACAAGGTTAGGCAAGATACTTACCTCAACCGTTCAAATAAACTTGAAATCACGTTCTTTCCACGAGTATCCGACTCCCAATGGCCCAAATCTAATCAAATCAATAGCATCGTGTAAATAATACTCCAAGCAACTAGTTTAACTAATAAATTTGAAGCTAAGACGCGAAATTAGGAAAATTGCCCAAAAAGTACCCCCCGGGCCCACGTCTCGGAATCAGGTAAAATTTAAAAATTATGAACACACGCTCAATTATGACAACACTCGAACAAAAAAAATCAAAAATCGACGTCAAAATCTCACTCAAATCTCAGATTTTCAATTGGGAAACTTTTCCTCCCATTTCCAAACTTTTACTCTCAATTTCCTTGATAAAATGAGGAAAACAACAATAGATTATTGAAATAAAACCAAATTCGAGTAAGAAATCGTTACCCACAAGATTCCTCTGTAAATCCGTCAAAGAATCACCTTCTCCCGAGCTAAAAATCAAAAATGGAGTGAAAATGAACAACACTCGATTTTGTCCCCTTTTCTGCCCAGCAATCCTCGCACCTGCGGACATTTCTCGCACATGCGCATTCCGCACCTGCGGACTCGCAGGTGCGGCCAAAACCTCGCACTTGCACCTCAGGCCTGGCTCCCCAAATTCTGCATTTGCGGGATTCCCTTCCGCGCCTGCGACCTCGCACCTGTGGCTAACCATCCGCAGGTGCGGAAAAACACCAGAACTCCAAAACCCAGCAAGTCAGCAAACTCTAAATTCCCAAAAACAATCTTATAACCACCCGAAACACACCCGAGGCCCCCGGAACCTCGACCAAACATACCAACTCAACCTATAACTCCATACGAACTTAGTCGAGCCTTCAAACCACATCACAGAACATCAAAATCACCAATTATGCATGGATTCAAGCGTAAGAACTTATGAAATTCCCAAAATCCATTACCGATGCCGAAACACATCAAAACTAGTCCGAATGACCTGAAATTTGACACACAGGTCACAATTGACACTACGGACCTACATCCACTTTTGGAATCCCATTCCGAGCCCGATATCAAAATTTCACCTATCGGCCGAAATTGCCAAAATTCTAACTTTCGCCAATTCAAGCTTAAATCTACCACAGACCATGAGAACACATTTCAAATGCGCTCCTCAGCCCAAAATCACCATATGAAGCTGCCGACATCATCCATAAATCGTTCCGGAGCCGTTTACATAAAAGTCAAATTCCGGTCAAAACTTCATTGTTTAAGCTTCAAAAACAACAGTCCTTCTTCCAATTCGACTCTGAATCATCTAGTAACAGAATCCAAGCATGCACGCAGGTCGGTATACCCAATGTGAAGCTGCTCAAGACATTACGCCACGGAACGGAGCTTAAATTCCCAAAACAGCCGATCGGGTCATTACACCAGGGCACAAATAGCATCTATTATGCCCGGTAACATAACCGTGATATCATGATCACAAGAGTACCCAGTACTGATCTGATATAAAATACACATTCTCCTTGAGATTTCAAACAACCCCCAACCAAATCTTGATTCTTCCCAATTAGGTGAATATCCTTCCAACCTTCCATAGCAACCTATCGATAATATATGCTATCAGTTATCCCTTTCTCAACATTTCCTCACAATCGCCAAACAACAAATAGCTTGCATATGGGAACACCTAGACCCAAGCCCTCCGGAATACCAAATTTCCAAACCTAAACTCAACTATGCTACTCGAATGACTGATAAAACACTCACATCCCATCATGTTACTGAAGCACCCACGTAAATTTCCCATCCGCGTTACGAAATATGTATCTCATAAGCCTCAAAACCGTGTAACCACCATACCACTAGCCAAGCATCTACAACCCATAACACAAGGTGCCTTCCTAAAATGCACGTTTGTCGCCTATGATGTCCATTAGTGCCAACATTTTATTAACTTCTAATATCCATCCAGGAGAAATCCATAATGTACAACATATTCCTTATGCCCATAGCAGCCAGCCGACTCAAGCCATTGCTGAAACCACTGAGGACTCTCCGAGATTCGTCCGCACGCAACCAAACTATTAGGACCGCATCTTCCCAACTCAATCGAGCCACACCAACCGTCCAACCTAAGAATACTTCCACAAATTCCGATAGGGAATTTCCATTCAAAAAGGACCAATTACTTCAATTGCTATGCTGACCCAACACCACAGAGCTGACCCATTTTTGTGGTTACTCCAAGACTTTCCTCTGAGGTAACACTTCTCCCTGTCGATACATAACTACCCCAACCAAAACTCATTGCAGAAGATCCTAGTACAAGCCATGTAGCCCAGCAACTCATAAACCACCATATTTCCCCTGAAGCACCCCATGATCCCCCGACAGACATGCCCACACTGAATACACCTTCTATGAATCTGAAGTTATTTCTCTGACCCCCTTTTGATACTGAAATGAAAATACATTAATGACGCATAAACACAATAACCCCTAACATCATCCCATGCAAGATCTCAGATCTTAGTCATAGACAAATTCGTGAACCTTCCAATACCATCTATATACACTTCTTAGGCCAAAATTGAGGTAACACCTGACTCTGCAATCAGAATGTCACTAGTGGACTCCCCCACTTGGCGCGAAGCCATAGAAAACAACATTTGATGATCCGCAAAACTGACCTTCACAGCTCGTACAACACCAATCACAAGGTACTCCAACTCATCCACTAAACAATGTCCATTCTCGTGACCGTCAACCTCGCTTCCTTCAGTGCCTTGAATGACAATATGTACCTTCCACTGAATAGAAATCTCATATGAACCACATAGTCTCCAGTACCACCAACTATCCTCAATCAACAGTCACCTCATGACCTCACAACAATTGCGACCACTAGTCAACCAATTAAACCTTCCCAAGCTCGTACCAATGAACCAGATGTCAGAACCCGCTGCACCCCCACGTAAACAACTGAAGAGTCTCATAATACCTCTGTATTCTTAGTCTGGACGACACATTGAGACAATGTTTGAGCATCCCTGGCTCCCTCATAGTCCATCTGCAGCATCACGAACCGTTGACATATAGTTGATATCGAGTGTGCAATATGATACACGAGTGGATGCAAAAGGAACATATTATATGTGCTTTGAGCTGAATAAATGTCGCACAATAGGGAATGAAAGAGGTGGAATTTCTTAATATTTTTTGTAGCCTCTCGAAGAAAAGTACAGACGTCTCTGTACTGATCCGCAAGACTCTACTAAACATGCTTATGACTCATAGCACCTATGAACCTAGAGCTCTGATACCAACTTCTCACGACCCAAATTCCCCTCCGTTGGGTATCGTGATGGCACCTAGTCTTAGGGACTAGGTAAGCCTAATATATACTAAATAATAATAATTAAATAGCGTCCAACAACTTTAGAAATTGAATTCTCTAGGAAGCTTACAATTCCAAAAACTGGTAGTACAAGTCATAAGCCGTTCTAGGAGTAGTTATATATACCTCACTATTCCGGAAATAAATAAAACAATGGAAGTGAATACAACAGAAAGTAACTTCAGAGCCTGCGAATGCCCAGCAGGTACACCTTGAAGTCTCCAGCCATACCGAGCATAAGTATCAAAATCGACTCGGTTCGAAGTACCTGGTTCTGCATAAAATGATGTGCAAAGGTGCAGTATGAGTACACCGCGGTGGTACTCAGTAAGTATCAAGCCTAACCTCGGTAGAGTGGTGACGAGGCTAGGTCGAGACACTGCCGAATATATATATATATATATATATATATATAACCTGCAGGATATGTCTCAAGTCTAACAAGAAAGGAGTATCAAAGTAATACGGATAGCAGAAGGATATCAAGTTGCAAACACTAGTAACGATAAGAGGAAAAAGAAACACTAATGGCAACAAGAATCCACCAAGTAAACAAAACAACAACATATTTGGGATACGGCTATGTGTAAATGTGCTCAGGTAGGGAAAACAATGTCAAATCAACCGAACAAGTCTTTCTAGAACATAGTTCCAATAATTTCAACAACTCTTCAACACACACGGCACCTTGTACCCACATCTTTCCATATGACTTCGCACAGCGACATCCACGTGCCATTTGGTACATAACATCTATGCCAATTACTACTTAAGATGTTCAAGAGATTTCATCTATACATATATATATCATGAAAATATATAGTTTTTAGACCAAATAGGGAATCAGCGAGAAAGATGAGGTTTGGTTTTAGAAATCAATTGAGTGAGGAAAATAATATTTTTTTCAATTAAAATTCAACATAGAATAACTATCGCATTTAATATAGAGTTTATTAGTTTAAAACATAATACCAATTCCTTTGTAAGTAAAACAAAATCTCAGACAGGTTGAGAAGATAATTTGAGAAAACAGTTGAAGTAAAATATGACAACTAGTAGAGATGGTGAGTATAGAAACAATCGGTGGGTTCTAACTTAAAGTCACACAGGGTAACATGATATTAGTTCTTTCAGTTTTAAAATACTATCTTACTAATGACTCAGCAGGGTAGGAGGTAATAACTCAACAGAGTAAATTCACTTTGAAAATCGGTAATTTGCATAAATAAATACATAACTAGAGTGTCTTATCGGTATCCAGCTATAACAAATCTTTAAGTGAAATGTAAAACCACCAAATAACTTACACAGTCAGAGAGGAATACATAAACAAATATATAGATGCGGCGCGTATCCCGATCCGACCAATCCTCCCTTATTCCCCTGTAACAATTACAATAAAAAGTAAATTATATATAAAATGCGATAGTTATTCTATGTTGNTACAACTCGATCCCACCATATATCATTATCAACATAATAGTCCACCCTTATTACTCCTTATCAATCCACCCTTATTTCTCTTGTTGCGGCATGCAACTCGATCCCACTGAAAAATCATATTCACCCTTATTCCTCCTAGTCAATCCTCCTTTATTCCTCTTGTTGCGGCGTGCAACTCGATCCCACCATATAATAGTAATTCACCCTTATTCCTCCTCAATATATATATATCACCATTATTCCTCCTGTTGCGGCGTGCAACCCGATCCCACCATTTAATAACATAAATCAATCAACAACTCAATTACAAGGAATTCTACAACGAAAAGTATGAGTGCACGGCAATAAGGGAACCACGTAACAATCAAAGGAATACAACAACCTTCACAAGGAAACAAGATATGTAAGTCACATGATAACAATGTATTCACAACAACTTGGACTCGTAACAAATAATCACGTAATCATAGAATAACTCAACCGTTATAAGCTAACAAAATAATAATGAAGGCAATGACAACAACCAAGGAATATGGAGGCCAAATAACAAATAAAAGGAAAATAAAGACTAACAACATCATATAGAGCATCTGAGAGTAGTCTAACAAAGAGCTACCACATTTTATGACAATTTACTCAAAAGCATGGAAAGAGACTAGGCAACCTAATCGGTCAATACCACATATAAACTGTGTACCCACTCGTCACCTTGCATACACGGCTTTCACATATCAAGATAGCACAATTTACTCAATTCCTAAGGGTTGATTTTCCCCACACAAAGTTAGACAAGATACTTACCTCAATTTGGTGAACTCAATACTCAATTAAGCTTTTCCTTTACCAATTAACCATCGCTCGGTCCAATCTAGCCAAAGAAGACTTAAATACATTAAAGAATACAAGAGAAAATAATTTCAATTAACAAAGCTATGATCCTTATACAATTTGCAAAAAGTCAACTCCCCGGGCCCCCACCTCGAAACTCGACAAAATTTACAAAACCCAAACAGCCATTCAATTACGAGTCCAACCATACTACTTTCACTCAAATCCGACTCCAAATCGTATTCAAAACTCAAAAATTCACTTTATGAAATTTTAGACAACCCCCAAATTTCACTTTGAAATCATCAATCAAATGCCTAAAACGAAGATAGATTTATGAAATATAACCAAAATCGAGTAAAGAACACTTATCCCAACTCATATAGTAAAAATCACCTCCAAATATTGTCCAAATATGAGCTCCCCAACTCAAAATATGACCAAATGAACAAACTTTCGATATTAAGTATTTTTGTCCAGCTTTTATGCCTCGTTTTGCATAACAACTGATCCTGAAACTCGCTTTTGATGCCTCCAATGGATTCCTTTTAAAATTTCAGTCAAGTTAGATTTTTGAATCACTCCATTTGACCTTGTAATAAAGGATATATGTTGGTTTCAATATTTGGAAATAGTGCATATTTTTAAATACGAAGTTAATAGCAATTTCGTAAATCTAAAAAAAATCCGGCAGCCCAATTCTTAGTAAAATGACCATAAAATCCTCATATGATGTCCAAATTTGACGATTCTTTTTGCTATGGCTCATTAATTACAATACGGTTCTAATTCTACAATCAAAGCAGAAATCGGAGCTCATTTGATTAATGTGGTACCATTTATGCTTGAAGAATCGACGTCGAAACACACGAAAAACGAGCGCAACATAGCCCAAACCTATTTGAAACTCACCCGAGGCCCTCAGGACCCCGTACGAACATACCAAAAAGTCCCATAATAAACACAGACCTAATCGAGGCCTTAAATCACGCATAACAACATCGAAACGATGAAACGCACCTCAAATCAATCTTAATGAACTTTCGAATTTTCGACTTCCAAAAACTCGCGTCGAAACATATCAAATCAACTCGCAATAAAATTAAATTTTTCACACAAGTCCTAATACATTATACGGAGCTACTTGTATCCCCAAACTATCGAACGAAGTGCAAATTCTCAAAACAACCGGTCGGGTCGTTACATTCTCCCCTACTTAAACATATGTTCATCCTCGAACGTGCCAAGAGTTATTCCAAAGCCTTCAAACCACTACATGTGTCACAACCCAAAATCTACTAAGGTCATGAAGGCGCCGGACACCACCGTTAGGCAAGCCAATCATTAATTAGTTGAAATAATTTCCTGTTTTAACATTTATGAAAATCATTACCTTTCACTTTATTACATAATAACTAAATAAAAATCCATTAAGTAAATACAATGGTTTAAATATTCCATTTCAGCAAAATATATCCCAACACATCCCAGAACCCGGTGTCACAAGTACATGAGCAAATTCTAAGAATTTCACAAATACTACAAGCTTGTTCGTAATACAAATTGGACAAGGAATTTAAACTGGAAATAAATACAATATGAGGGAGACTCTATCAGCTGCGGATTGCCTCTGGATGATGCAGCTCGCCTAAACCTCCAACCAGCCACATCGCTATGAAAGTACATGTGCAATAAAAATGCACAGCAAGTGTAGCATGAGTACGAAAACAACATGTACTCAGTAAGTCGCCTGCCTAACCTCAGAGAGATGGTGAAGAGAGGTCGAATTAGACACTCACTAAGGTCCAACAATTTAATTTAACAGAATATGATGAACACGGTAGGCATGTAAAGGTAGTAAAGTAGCAAATATATAAGGCAGTGAAACCCAAGTAAATATTGGAAGTAAATAAACAGTTACTACTTCCTCATTATCCCCCAAATATCTTAAATAAATAATTTCTTCTTTGTTTTCCCCCAAATATCTTAAATAAACAATTTCTTCTTTGTATTCCCCCAAATATCTTAAATAAATAATTTCTTCTTTGTTTTCCCCCAAATATCTTAAATAAACAATTTCTTCTTTGTATTCCCCCAAATATCTTAAATAAATAATTACTTCTTTATTTTCCCCCAAATATCTTATCACTTCAAAATCCATGAAAAACATTTAACAATTTAGCATGCACATTCGGGATAAGGACAACCGGCCTGAGCCATCATAATAATCATCTTTTTGCACTGCCGAGGGTCGAACGGCCCGTACAATAAGTGCACCTTTAAATAAAATAATCACGCCTATGCACTGCCGAAGGTCGAACGGCCCAAATCATAAGTGCATCTTTGAATAAAATAATCATATATATGCACTGTCGAGGGTCGAACAGCCCGAACCATAAGTGCATCTTTCAATCATGTCATGGCGTACGGCCCGCTCCCATGAGAGTGGGGGAAATAACACTCCGCTCGCGGAATGTAAATTCTGAAGCGGTCACATGCAGTCATGCACAATCAACAGTCCACCCCGACTACATCGGGAAAACAAATACTCAAGAAAATGACAAATTTCTCTTATAAAAATCACAAAAATAGTATTTAAATCTTTTCTCGAAAATCATTTTCCAAGTTTAATAATATTCAATAATATAACCTTATCCGGAATACAATTATCCACGGAGGAAATCAATTCTCTTTCTAGATGATTAAGAAAATGAACTCTAGTCTTCTTTAGATATTCAATTACAATTTTGATTATATTAGCAGTCTAATATTACATGCAGGATCACAGGTACAACAGGTAAGGCATGCTAGTGGGTCCTAGACTACCCAGACATGGCATAATAGTAGCTATGCACGGACTCCTGTCACCTCGTGCGTACGTAGCCCCCGCAGATAGTAGCACATACTTAATTAGTTCACCTAGGGGGACAATTCCCCCTCACAAAGTTAGAAAGGAGACTTACCTCGCTCCGAAATCCCATAACCGGCTTCCAAGCCCTTCCGACGACTCCAATGGATGCACAACGCCCCAAAACTACCAAATAACGGGCAAAGCAATGAAAATTCATTCTAATACTCGTAACAAATTCAATTATATACTTTCCCAACCCCGCTTAGTGAATTGACCAAAATGCCCCCGGGCCCACGCGCCCGGATTCCGAAGTTTCTCGAAGATATATCCTACTCATAGTCTTACTAACTCAAATATACAATTTACTCTAAATTCCATGCTCAAATTCGTAGCTAAAAATCAAAATACAGGCTTCTAGGTTTCCTTCAAGATTTCCCAATTTCCTATTAATTTCTATGTCTAATTCCATGCATAAACCTTGTATTTAACTTGAGATGAGTGGAAATAACTTACCTTGTGATCCTTGACGAAAACCCACTCTTGAAGCTCCCCAAAATCTCCCATGCCATATGAAATATGAAAGAAAATGGCCAACAAATCTCAGTTTTAAAACATTCTGCCCAGGCCATTTTTCACATCTGCAATATGATATTCGCACCTGCGCTTCCGCAGGTGCGCCCAAGAGCCCACACATGCGGCTTCCTTATCCTCCAGCCGGATCCGCACCTGCGACCCAAAGCCCGCATCTGCGCCTTCACAGGTGTGGAAATTCCATCGCACCTGCGATCCCAGCCAAGCCAGCCCACTCTCGCACCTGCGGTGCCAAGGCCGCACCTGCGCCAAATCCTCGCAGGTGCGGTCACACCAGAAACAAACAGCTCCAGCTCTATTTGCAACTTCAAATTTGATCTGTTAACCACCCGGAATCCACCTGTGGCCCCCGGGACCCCATCCACTTTCGGAATCGCATTCCGTCCCGATATCAAAATTTCCACTTTCGGTCGGATTTCTCAAAAACCTTCAAATTTCTATCTTTAGCCAAATGACTTCAAAATAACCTACGGGCATCCGAATTCACGTCCTGATCGCGCTCCAAACTCCATAATCACCACACGGAGCTATTCCCAGGCTCGGAATCCCAAACGGACATCAATATCACTGAAATGCGCTTCAAGTCAAACTTAGGAAATTTTCTTCAAAAATGCTGACTTCCACAATATACGCCGAAATGCTCCCGGGTTATCCAAAGACCGATCCGGACATACGCCCAAGTCCGACATCATCATACGAACCTGCATGAACCTTCAAATCCTGATTCGGAGGTCGTTTGCTCAAAATTCCAATCTTAGTCCATTTCTCCAACTTAAGGCTTCTGAAATGAGAATTTTCTTACCAATTTGACTCCGAACTTCCTGAATTTCAATTTTTGACCATACGCACGAGTCATAATACCTAAAATGGAGTTGCTCACGACTTCAAACCGCTGAACGACGTGCTAGAACTTAAAACGACTAGTCGGGTCGTTACATTCTCGCCCACTTAAACAGATGTTTGTCCTCGAACGTGCCAAGAACTGCTCTGGAGTTATCTGAAATCACTGTTTAACACCTGGAGCACTTGCCCGTGCTACCACAACCCAGTTGAGTACATTAGCTTGATCAAATCTGAAGATTTCTTCTTTTATCCATATAATAAGCTCAGAACCTAGTTCCAACACCTGAAATTTCTCTACCAGGCCTAGTTCCAATATATAAACACCGTATCAACTACCACACACTATACCAGAACATGACTGCATACCTTTGTTGAATTAGCACCATGCACCGCATAATTCATCACATGTCCACGACGACACTCCCTGAACCTTAATAGCCAAAATTCCATGAATTTGATGCTCCCAAGGCACCTTGTGACTTATATATACACCCTGCCATAATGCTGGCGATACCACCACAACGGAGGAGACGGGTACAAATTCATAACCAACTACAGAGTTAAAAAATCATTGAATATCTCATCTTGACTAGAATCATCACCTCATTATGAACCAACCGTTGGTAATTGTCCTTCAATGTACTTCACTTAATCTTATCGCACTGATCCCTGATCCAATAATCTCGTCTCACCTAGTATGAACTGCTCAGACAACAAATCACCCCAACATGACCAACAGTCTCACATGACACCACAACGCGCCAACAGGCGATAACTCGAACATGATACATAAAGAAATGACTCAGGAAAAGACTACTCGACTCACACAATTCATTATGAAATCTTCTCATAAAATAGAAAGTAAAACACAAGAAAAATAAATGTAGGAACCTTACTCATCATCACACTGTTGCGGTGTGCAACCTGATCCAAATAACATACCCGTGGTGGCGTGCCACCCGATCCCATCATAAAATTCACATAAGGAAATATACACGGAGCTCAATTGCTCACTATTACACATTACCGAATATCGGTCACAAGCACGCTAAGTGTATAATACCATCCTGGGGAGACTGATAAGGCCATATTCTACAAAACTCAAGCACGACTGAGGTGTGATATATATATACTCTGGACCTCAAGAGTTATCCTGCTCACATAACATCACCACTACGCGGGACCTCAATACATAAGAAATTATCAAGCTGTTTCAGAAATCACATGGCAAAATCATAATATTACCTGAATTTGACGAAGACGGGACAACACCTGATATCTCAACACCCCTCCTTGAGCGCTATACTGAAATGAACATATCTTCATCACATGAAGCCCATAATCATATTTAAATAAATCCACAAACATCGAGTCTACCCTGCTCGCACCAAACTAGGATAATAGCCTTACCTAGGTCCATATTAACCCACTTCTTCTCATAATACGCAAGAACAACCATCATAGCCGGGACAACATCCCACAATCCTCAACTAACTGGACCAAACGCCTTCTTGGCATAAATTTTTAAACAATCAATATTGCACTTATACTTGGTCTAAATCTTCAATCAATCAGGTGACTACCTGTCACACTTATACCATCTTCCCGTGGTCACGCTCCCACGACCTTCCACGAGGTAACAAGTCTGCCCATCCATAACACCGACCACACTAAGGCCGCAAAACACATCAAGAACCCATGACCAGGGTACAAAGCCTCTCTCACCGAATATCGATCTCCGGTGACACTGAAGATAACACCAGCTTACTCTGAACTTTCAAATCACTTTTTCCCAACTCATCCGAGCCCATGACATCCTTGTCAACATAGAACTGCAACCTCGATCCTTACTTCCAGCTACATACTGCTTACTGCACCTAACATGCCAATATGAGATAATGCAAGAATTCCATCATAACTTCTGAACCACTAATAGGGTGAATACTTCATCATATAGAAATCTTTTACTTACCTTAATTCAAGAGAACAGTAACAACACTCAAGTGAATTCTCACAATCACCCAACATGCAATTCTTTAAGTATTGGTCTGAACCACCATAACCCTCCCGGGATCCGCCTACACCTGACAGGCCATAGCACTCGAGTGCTCCGAAAATGAAATCTATTACGACGGCCGACAAGCCCCACACACATCTGCACAAACCACATGCATGCTTTAATTACACTGACGAAACTGATCACTGTCGTACATGTACCATTTCAACCACCTTCCCTATTCCCAGAAGTTATACTGCGAAAGCTCGTCTCTTAATCATACTGCTGCATGAAACCCTTATATGCCGCATTCTTAACTTTGAATTTCACTGGGACCACTATTGAGATTCACCCAATCTGACTGGCCCCAAATACAATCAACTCCAAGGCTCTTCTAGCAAACGAACACCTTTTGTTTTTTAATGAAGCACGTGACTGAGTCGCTACCCTACAGCTCACCTATGTATTAAGCAAAATTCTGAATCTTCCAAAGCCTAACCCTGGTCCGATAGGACCAACTTTTGCACACATTCATCAAATCCTATGCACAATTACCATTCTACTCCTTTCCCTTAGCTTTAGTAACTTGCCAATATGCCGACAATCCGCAACCCCATGAGAAAACAATCCTACAGTCCAACTGCAGGCGGTGGGACTCCCCCACTTAGCCCGAAGCTACTCCTGGCACCACTCTAGACCCTGCTAAGATCCTTTCTCCTTTGTTAACATGAATCTTGCTCAACCTAAGCGTCTAATTCTTCCAAATCCTCTTGCTAGCACTCCCTAATTACTCAAATTCTCTAGCATCATTCACACATCCTACCTCCTGCCGAACAGCCACTAGAATCCCTCATAGAGACTTGCCAACCACACGACCGCTAACCTACTCATAGGAGGTAACCCACCTATGTAATTCACCAACTGACACCTTCCAACGACGTTGTACTGCACTATCTCTACGACATCAATACTCCACCCTAAGCCCGTTCTCATTCACCAACCTTACCAGTCCGCCCGCCCCCCATGGACATCTACTAACTGCGCTACAATACCTTCTAATTCACCACTATGCTGCCGCTCCCCCACTTTGCTACTGCTCGACTTCCGCTTCTTACACCTGACCTCCTAGAAATGGAACCACCACCTAGACTCAATTCATTATCATTCTCTGCCAACCGCATTTTTCAATACTTCTTCCCCATACTCTGGCCCTATGCACCCGAAGAAACCATGGCACTGACGAACTTAACACATTCCATTCGATCAAGGACGACGAAACATGTCACAGGTGAATACTCCACCTTACTTTAAAACACCAAGTCTTACTACTTTATCAACCCCAACCGGACCATTCATAATCCAAATGCCTTTCCTCTGCCGGAACTAAAATACCGAAATCTCGAATTCATACTCTGAGAAGACCTCCCTTCAAACCATCCATCGCCCCCAACATATGGGCAAGCATTCTATAATCATATCGCCATAGCGCGATAACCAATCGTAAACATCATCACAACCTGAGCACAGCCTCAAAGTTCTCAGAAACACAGCAACCGAGCTGAAACAACATATTATCCTCCTGCAGGGCCACAACAAAAGCCCCAACCAATTACATATGGAAAACATCTCGCATCATATCCGTAGCACCATTTTGATTCCTCACATTCCCGATTCATAACAAGCTCTTCGCGACGCGTAAGATTAAGTAGGAATAAACATAGGCATAAGCCTTAAAGGAATCAAATCGCACGATGAGGAATCAATAAGGGAAGTACTCCTAACAGCCCGGTAGCCTCTCGAATATAAGTACAGACGTCTCTGTATCGATCCGCAAGACTCTACTAGACTTGCATGACTCGTGAGACCTAAGGGAACCTAGAGCTCTGATACCATGTTATCACGACCCAAAATCTACTAAGGTCGTGATGTTGCCGGACACCACCGTCAGGCAAGCCAATCATTAATTAGTTGAAATAATTTCTTGTTTTGACATTTATGAAAATCATTCCCTTTCACTTTATTACATAATAACTAAATAAAAATCCATTAAGTAAATACAGTGGTTTAAATATTCCATTTCAGCAAAATATATCCCAACACATCCCATAACCCGGTGTCACAAGTACATGAGCAAATTCTAAGAATTTCACAAATACTACAAACTTGTCCGAAATACAAATTGGAAAAGGAATTTAAACTGGAAATAAATACAATATGAGAGAGACTCTGTCAGCTGCGGATCACCTCCGGATAATGCAGCTCGCCTAAGTCTCCAACCAGCCACGTCGCCATGAAAGTACTTGTGCAATAAAAATACATAGCAACTGTAGCATGAGTACGTAAACAACGTGTACTCAGTAAGCCGCCCGCCTAACCTCAGAGAGGTAGTGACGAGAGGTCGAATTAGACACTCACTAAGGTCCAACAATTTAATTTAACATAATATGATGAACACGGTAGGCATGAAAGGTAGTAAAGCAGCAAATATATAAGGCACTGAAATCCAAGTAAATACTGGAAGTAAATAAACAGTTACTACTTCCTCATTTTCCCCCAAATATCTTAAATAAACAATTTCTTCTTTGTTTTCCCCCAAATATCTTAAATAAATAATTTCTTCTTTGTTTTCCCCCAAATATCTTAAATAAACAATTACTTCTTTATTTTCCCCCAAATATCTTATCACTTCAAAATCCATGAAAAACATTTAACAATTTAGCATGCGCATACGGGATAAGGACAACTGGCATGAGCCATCATAATAATCATCTTTGTGCATTGCCGAGGGTCGAACGGCCCGTACCATGAATGCATTATTCTCTAAAATAATCACGTTTATGCACTGCCGAGGGTCGAACGGCCCGAACCATAAGTGCATCTTTCAATAAAATAATCATATCAATGCACTACCGAGGGTCAAACGGCCCGAACCATAAGTGCATCTTTCAATCCGCCGTGGCGTACGGCCCGCTCCCATGAGAGTGGGGGAAATAACACTCCGCTCGCGGAACGTAAATTGCGGAAGCGGTTACATGCAGTCATGCACAATCAACAGTCCACCCCGACTACATCGGGAAAAAAAATACTCAAGAAAATGACAAATTTCTCTTATAAAAATCATAAAAATAGTATTTAAATCTTTTCTCGAAAATCATTTGCCAAGTTTAATAATATTCAATAATATAACCTTATCCTGAAATCAATTATCCACGGAGGAAATCAATTCTCTTTCTAGATGATTAAGAAAATGAACTCTAGTCTTCTTTAGATATTCAATTACAATTTTGATTATATTAGCAGTCTAATATTACATGCAGGATCACAAGTACAACAGGTAAGGCATGCTAGTGGGTCCTAGACTACCCAGACATGGCATAATAGTAGCTATGCACGGACTCCTGTCACCTCGTGTGTACGTAGCCCCC